>JAMPIV010013679.1:125000-355000 GCA_024509875.1 Oreohelix idahoensis | reverse complement strand
CACTGATTTAACGGTTTGACCTTGCGTCGCCGAACCAAACTTCTAAGGTCATCCTTACAACAAATCTTTGTATATCTACTTCCACCCTGTCCTGTAACATTTCTCTGGTACATATTGATTATAGTACCTTCCAACATTATAGATCACTGCATACATTCTGTCTGAGAAGACACCATAAAGTTAATTACAATACTTGATTCATCTCTCTCTTAATCGCCGTGTCACGTATGACGGCGCTCCACTAATTCATAACAATTAGTCGAACTGACGGAGTATTCAAAATCCTTTAAAACATTAGGATGGCTTCAGTGCAGCATCGGGTTGATCCATTTTAACCCCTAAACGAGAAGGGACTAGCTAGATGCCAACGCCGGATACAGTCACTAAAAATCATTAAAAAAATATATTCAATTATACCAACGCCTGGTTCTGACTTACGTAGGGAGTAAGCCGACAATGGCTTCTATTCAGAAGTCATGTCCCAGAAATACACTAGCCCCAAATGATGGGTACACAATAAAGAAATCAACAGATTCCATGTCTGGAAATGAGATGCGGCTTGTTACATTCACGCACTGACGTCATCTGGCTTGTTTGGATACAAGCGCGCCCGAATTACCATACACCAAATTGTGCATATGCGTGCGTGACAGATGACATTTACTAACACTAACACCGACATAAGTTGGTGCGTAAAGTAGGACCACATATTATAAAATATGAGACTACCCTCATCTGTAAATGACTGTAAAGGCCTACGAAAAGGGCTCTACAATCACTTAATTTACAACTCTAAGGTGAAAACAAATGTGCTAATATATATTGCTATAGTAAAGAACTGTTATAGATCTAGATGTGTATCAGGAAATCTAGGACACAAGAGTTAAGTGGAGTCATGTGGGCATCTAGACAATATGTCTGCCATCACATTATCCGAACCACGGATAGCTCGTACCGTGAAATGAAAAGGTTGAAGAGCAATGGCATATCGAGTGGATCTCGAGCTCTTCAAATTCTTACTCTGAATAGCCGTAAGAGATTTTTGGTCGGTTTGCACAATGAAATGCGCGCCAAGAAGGAATCTTTGTAGTTTAAGAATTGACCAAACCATAACCAACAATTCACGGTCTAGAACCGAGTAATTACTTTCTGCCGCATTCAGTTTCCTAGAGATATACATTACAGGATGCAGAGTTTCTGAATACTCCTGCATTATGCCGCCCCGATCCCAGTGGATGAAGCGTCACTACGAAGAACAAAAGTCTTATCAGCAGTAGGTAGCCTTAAGATAGGGGGAGATGAGAATAAAGTTTTAATCTGATCTAATGAAGATTGGCAATCATGGGACCAGTGCACCATATTAGGAGACCCTTTCTTCAATAGGGTTGAAAGAGGTGCCATAATTGAAGATATATTCGGAATGAATCTACCGTAAAATTGTATTAAACCTAAGAGACTCCTAACTTGTTTCTTCGTTTTAGGAACAGAGATGTTCAGTATTTTGGAAGTATTGTGGTCTTCTGTCTTCAAGAGACCAAGACCAACACGATGACCCAGGAAAGAGATTTCACCAAAACCAACAAAAGCTTTAGAAGGTTTTGCTGTCAAATTATTCTCACGTAGAGTGGACAGTAAGTCATATAACCCTAAATAGTGATCTTCCCAAGAATCACTGAAAATACAGATATCGTCCAAGTATGCAATGACATCTGAACGATATGAGAGAATTCGACGCATCATGCGTACGAAAGTAGCTGGGGCGTTCATAAGGCCGAAAGGCATGAAATTCAATTGAAACAAACCCCTAGGGGTTGAGAAAGCAGTGAGAGGTTTGGCGCGTTCAGTTAGAGGAACTTGCCAATAACCTTTCGACAAGTCAAGTTTAGTGAAGAATCTAGAATTAGAAAGTCTAATTAGTAGATCTTCTAACAAAGGCATCGGTTCAGCGTCGAACTTTGTGACCTGATTCAATTTGCGATAATCAACGCAAATTCGTATGTTCTTATCCTTCTTCCGGACAATAACCATGGACGAAGAGTATGCTAAAGTGGATGGTTCAATTATTTTCAATTGTATCATTTCATCCAATTCTTTCTCGACCTGTGTTTGAAAATGAATAGGGATAGGGTAAGGTCTGACCCTGATAGGATTATGGTCAGTAAGAATTATGTCATGTTCAATGACATGTGTGTGTCCAGGAATGTCGGTAAGGACATCCTGAAATGTTTGCAGCATAGAAGAGACTTGTCGCGGTTCCTCCGTAGATAAATTAATAGAAACAGTAACGTTTTTCCATGATTCCATAGAATGAAGTGGAATCACTGGAAGAGGAAGATTAACATCTGAGAAAATAGTTTCCTCATCCTGTATAACCGACAGGGATGAGTAATGACCATCTTGGCTATGCACTTCATTACTTTCAGTCGATGATGTTTGAGGCATATTAAGAGCTTGTGCTCTTGTGACCACTGCATTGGCAGCTTGAATATTTTGTTCTTCCCAAGCAGCAATCTGCTGCGGGGTGCATTCCTTAACTCCGTGAATACGACCGATGATAAGATCCGCAATAGGATTCGGTAGAAGACACGCGTGGACATCTCCCGTAAAGAAGGGAGTAGCAATGTGAATGATAGCAGTTGGATACTTTTCCAGAGTGCCACCAAATATCACACATTTGACCACTTTTCCCGTGGCACAGGAAGGATCTATGAGAGATTGCTTAACCCCGATAGTAGTGCATCCAGAATAAAAAATTACCGAGACTGGATTATTATTCACTAGACCTTTATGTAAGATAAGAGATCCTCCCCCGTCATGCGCAACTGCAGCAGGAAGAGCGGGAAGAGGGTGACCACAACTCAAAGTAGTTACGGTAGTCGGTTCGAACAATGTTGTGCATTGGGGGCATTGAGATGCTCTCCCAAAATCAAAAGCAGAACAAGTGATAGCATTAGAGTTTTTATTATCGTTCACTTGACTACAGGCTCCCTGAGACTCTTGCAGTACAGAGTTTCCCTGGGGATATGATCTATGTTTGTTGTGTTGAGATCTACCGCGATTATTATTTCCTCTGAAATTGTCATTGTTTGACCTACTGTAACCATTGTTCTGGTTTGTATCCCAGTTTCCATAGTCACTATTTATTAGTTTGGTCTTGTTGTCTCCGTGAAGAATTATGATAGCTTGGATAGTTTCTATTGTGACTACCCCTACGAAAGTTTTTAAAATTGCTGGACCCAAAATTACGAGGATTGTCAGATCGCCTCCAGTTCTTCGAAGAAGAACCGTTATGTGATGGATTGCCTTGATTTTGAGCATAATTACGATTACTCTTCCTATTAAAGTTGTGTTGAGCACCTTGAAATTTACGAAGAAAATTAGGGCCATATGGTGCTGCAGAAGCAACTGGCAAACCTTCCTTAACTTTAGAGTTGCTAACAGTTACATGAGGGTGCGCAGTGACGTACTGGCAACAATATTCTTCCATATCTTTTATGTTTTTAGGTTTACGCTCATGTAGAAAGGCAAGAAAAGACTCATTGACAGATGACATAACTTTGTCTCGAAGTAATAAGTCCATAAGGGCTTCATATGTATGTTCTGTTTCAGACAGCTCAATCCATCGTGTGAACGTAAGACGTATTTTTGAGATGAATTCTAAGAATTCTACCCCAGTTTCTGGTAACATAGTCTTGAAGCGAAGACGATAACCGTCTTCGTTAAGTTGATATTTCTTTAATAAGGCTGCTCTGACGACATCATAATTATTCTTGCCAGGCTCATCTACCATGCTTAACATAGTCAGAGCTTCACCTTTAAGTATCTTGTAGTGAAATACATTGATACAACGATAAAATCCTCCATTTATAAAGATAAAAGTTAGAATAAAAGGTAGGGATAAAATATAGATAAGATACGCTGCTACTTCTTCGCCCACGCCACAAGCGCGTTGATGTTGGTAGATGTTGCGGGGCTTTATACGATTCACTTCTTTTATTGTTGTTGCGGCCCCGTCTTCTATTTCAGTGGTCGTTGTGGAAAGCCACCATTCTCATTGATTCAATAAGCTTCTTAGTTCTGGTCATTTGATTCATTAATTCTTGATCGTGCTATTGTTGGAATAGTTACGCGAATGTGAGTTAATACTTTCTGTCTGTCACAAGGTTTGAACTCAGTATCATAATTGTTGAATTTGTAACTTCAATGAACGTGATAAGTCTCTTCTCGAGTCCACACAATTTTTAATATACATTTCAAACAGTAGACAGTCCATGGAGGTTGATTATGAAAACATTATATATTAGAATTGAATCATACATCATAAATGCTATCCATGCATTATAGTCCTGGTCCAATAATATGCAACACTATAGTCAGAACGTCGTAACTATATGTACGCGCGGTTGGGACATCCAACGGCCGACAATGAGATTAGACGTCTGGCGATATAAAACGAATGTGGACCATAATTTCATCCTTCCTTGACTTTAGTTAAAATTACTAACCTCGATACATTCCTCTCTTCATAAGAATATCGGACTGACCCATGTCCGTACTGCAATAACATATGTGCGGCAATATCATGCCTACCACTGGAAGGATTATAGGACACGTCTTATCCGTTTGACGGTCATCTAAGAAAAGGGTGTGGTAACCTAGTCACGGTGCGTGACATACCAACGCATACACGTCATAATCAATCGTGTGTATCGCGTACACTAACTAACAATTATTTACATTATATTAAACGTAGTCACCTATTAATCTTATGCTGTTAACCTCTAGCAGACCATGCCAATAAAATACCTTAACAATTCCCTGTCCACTGGGGGAAAAAAAAATCTATTAGATAGATTTTTTTTAACAAAAACCCATCTGAAAAAAATACCAATATGTTAACAATATCAAAAAAAAAATTTAACGAGATTGCGGCATATGGCCTACGACGTTCTGTCTAGAACCAATGTCGTGGTCATGTCGACTAACCAATAGTCATGTAATATATTCATTATTTATATCATAAATAAATATAAATGGTAATAAGAACTAAAAGAGAATGGTAATGTCGATCTCTAATTAAATAATTAATTAACTTAAAATATGTCGTGATAAAATGTCATGTCAGACTAATTTAAAGTGTTAAAATTAAACTAAATAACTATACTAGGTATGGAATAAGAATAAGTTGTTGAAAATCTAATGTAAGAAAAATGAGAGGATCTGTTAAAGAAAGACATAATAACGAATAAAGAATAAATTAGAGAAAGAAAAAAAATGATGTATAAATTTAACTAAGTTATGTGTGTTGAACATCAAGTAAGTGTAGTATTAAGTTATTAATACCTTTCTAACTAATTTAAACAATAGTATGCAATATAATCATGTAATTCTAAGAATATAATCAAAGAATTATGTGAGTTTTCTTTTCTTTCTTTCATTTTTTTAAGTTTCATTCATTTTTTTAAAATTCAACTCACTTGTCATTTTAATGTGGATTAGTTTTAAAGAATAAATTAAAGTAATTAACATTGGATATGAAGATCCATTCGTAGTCTTGATCCTTGAATTTCCATTAGACAAAATGTTCAAGTATTCTGAATCACGTTATATAACGAATTAGTTCGACTGGAATGTCATTTATTTTCTCCGAAGTGTTTTGAAACAATGTTGTGACAAATGTAAACCAGGAAAGTCCCGGTGTAAAGACGAATATAGTGTCAATTGATTGCAGTCACTTTGCGTATAATTTGCCTATAGAAAGCAGCTGAGTAAATGGTTCATTCATGTGTCAAAAAGCAACGATGGTGCTATGTTCTTTGATTAAGTTTCTCTGTACATGGTATTGTCTTTGCGACAAACAACGTAAATTAGGAATCGACATCATTAGGATTTCGAGATAATGTATCTGCCAAGATGTTGTCGGATCCTGTGATGTACTCGATTGAAAACTCGAAGGGTTGGAGGAGTATAGCAAATCTGGTCAATTTTGGACTCTTGTGATTTGCTCGTTGTAGTGATGCTACGGCCCTTTGATCGGTTTGTACTACAAAAGGGGCTCCCAGTAGGAATTTTTCTAGTTTGGTTATCGCCCACACGACGGCTAAGAGTTCGCGATCAACCGTAGAGTACTTCACTTCTGGTGGTTTCAGTTTTCGTGACACGTACAAGTTTGGATGGAGGATGTCGTCATGGTATTGGAGCAAACATGCGCCAATTCCGTAGTTACTCGCATCTGTACGAAGAATGAACTTTTTAGAAGCATCAATTAATCTCAAAATAGGTGGATTTGAAAATATAGAAATTATTTGCCGAAAAATTCTGTCACATTCGTCAGTCCATGTCACTTTCACTGGCATGTTCTTCTTTAGTAATGAGGACAATACAGCAGTGATGGATGACAAGTTAGGTACGAATCTACTGTAATATTGGACTAGACCTAACAAGCTTCTCACTTGTTTCTTCGTTTGAGGAACGGAAATGTTTAAAATTTTTGAAACTGTACTGGGTAATGTTCGGATATATCCAGCTCCAATAATGTGACCCAAAAAAGTGATCTCATGAAATGCTACCTGTAATTTTGTAGGTTTAGCAGTTAACTTGTACCTTCTCAAGGTATCAAAAACGTATCCAAGACCCAAAAAATGTTCCTCAAAAGATGAACTAAACAAGCATATGTCATCTATATATGTAATAATGTCTGGTCTACCTGAAAAAATGTGTCGCATCATGCGAACAAAGGTAGCTGGAGCGTTAACCAGCCCAAAAGGCATCACGTTCCACTGGTATAGACCTAGCGGAGTTGAAAACGCTGTGTAGTATTTTGCTTTTTCGGTTAGTGGTATCTGCCAATAACCTTTAGTTAAGTCTATCTTAGTAAATATAGTTGCTGTCGATAGACGTGGCAGTAAGTCATCGAGAAGTGGATGTGGTTCGCTATCAACTATCGTTTGTGCATTTAATTTTCTATAGTCGACGCATAGTCTAATGTTATTGTCCTTCTTTCGGACAATAACTAATGGAGAAGAAAATGGGGAATTACTAGTTTCGATAATTCCTAAAGATAACATCTGTTCAAGTTCCTTAGTAGTTTTAGTAAGAAAGTGTATAGGAACAGAATAAGGATGTACCCGAATTGGAGTATCCTCGTTAAGAGTGATGTCATGATTAATGACTGATGTGCGACCTGGAACATCGGTCAACACATCTGGATAAGATTGTAGCAGATCAGCAATCTTTTGATGCTGTTGCGGTGTAACCGACGAAGAGATGGTTACGTCCCGCCAAGATTCGCTAGATTGTACTACAGGTACAGGTAAAGCTAACTGTACCTCAGGAAAAGAAGATTCTTCTTCCTGGATAACGGATAAATTAGAATAGTGACATGTAGGTCTGAAAGTGTCATCTAATTCATGAAAAATAGCTTGTAGATGTTCAGGTCGAGTATGAAATTGCTTGAGCATATTTATGTGAAATATTTTGTGATGTCCCTTAATGTCCAGGACATAATCAACATCAGAAATCTTATTGATAACCTGGTAAGGACCATTCCACGAGATTAGTAGTCTATTATTGTTATGTGGCAATAACACATAAGCTTGATCTCCTGGAAATAATTGACGTAATCGTCTATTACTGTTTTGGAAAGTTCTAGCTTTCTCTTTTGCAGCCTCAGATGAAGCTGTTGCCATTTGACAGGCATCAATAATGTTATTCCGGAGATTAATTACATATTCATAGGATGACTGAGTGTCCTGAGTCATCTCAGAATCGATTAATAAATCTTTTATCAGTCCCATAGGACCTCTTGGAGGAGCGCCAAAGACTAAATGAAACGGAGAGAAGCCAGTTTGTTCATTTGGCACCTCTCGATAAGCGAATAACACCGCTGGTAGCACTCTGTCCCAGTCCTGTGGATGGTTAACTGTAACTTTATGTAGCATTTGTTTGAGTGTACGGTTAAGTCTTTCTACAGCACCATTACTCATTGGGTGATAAATGCTGCTGAGGTTTCTATCTATTTGCCAAGTCTTCATTACCTCCGTCATAGTCTCAGATATAAATTGAGAACCATGATCTGACAAAAGTTTTCTAGGAAAACCTACTCTAGAAAAGATCAAGTGTAGTGCATCAGCTACATCTGTGGTGGTGGTTGTTTTTAATGGGATGGCTTCTGGCCATCGTGTGCATAAATCGATGCAAGTGAGAATAAACCTATGTCCTCTGGCTGATGGTAAAAGTGGGCCAATGATATCAATGGCCATTTTGTCGAAAGGTCTCACCGATATATCACAAGCCTGAATAGGCGCCGTGTGAAAGGCTCCCCGTGCTTTCACTTCTTGGCATATCGTACAGGAGCGTACGTACTGTGAAATATCTCGTGATACTCCCGGCCAAAAAAAAGAAGATAATACTCGTGAACGTGTACGAGTATAACCCATGTGACCTGCACACTTAGAATCATGTGCATGTTGAAGTATGTACCGCCTAAAAGCAAAAGGTACCATGACTTGTTGTCTTATCTGAGTTTTATCCATAAAACATCTTAATAAAATGTCATTTTTAATACTAAACCACTGACTATAATTTATGTTCCTAGAAAGATTGTCATCTTTGTTGACCAGCGTAAAAAATTTTGTTAGTGACCTGTCTTCCCTCTGTTTTGCAGCAAATGATACTCGGTCAATAGCAGAATGAATCTCGATATTTTCATGATCATTTGTTTCCTTGTTTTCCGTGTCTATAGTCTCTAATTGTTTTGTATGTGCTCTGGTTATTGCTGCATTTCCGATGTATAGATTATTTTTTTCCCATTGAATAATCTCATCTGGTGTGCAATCTTTACTCCCGTGTATGCATCCCACCATAAGGTCGGCAATTGGGTTTCTTAACATGCATGCTTTAACATTGCCTGTGAAGAAAGGTGTGTCAATGTAAATAATAGCTGTTGGATAATATTCTATGGTTCCCCCAAAAGTCATGCACCTGACATGTTCTCCAGTTGCACAATTTGGATGAACAAGTGTCTGACGGATTCCGATCGTGGTCGATCCCGAATCTCTTAAGACTGAGACGATGGATCCATTAACTTTTCCTCTGTTGAAGATCAGTGATCCTGTTCCGTCATTGACTGCTAGACTGACTTCTGGTAGAATATGACCGCAGTTCAGAACTGTCTCTTTTGCTTTCTGAAATATAAGATTACATGTTGGGCAACTATTTGCCACGTTATAATTCATTGCAAAACAAGTAGACGATGACTGTATTTTGTTATCAGTAGTTGAACTCTGAACCCTAGGGGTTGTAGCAGTAGTAACAGCTGCCCCTGTATTATGGTTATAAGTTGTCGATCTACGAGAATGAGAACGATGACGAGAATAATTAGATGAATTATCCCGTTGTCCTCTATTGTAACTGTTATCTCGATGTCTCGAGTTATAATTATCGCTATTGTTCCACTTGTAATCATTATTATAGTTATATGATCGATTATAACTTGAGTTACGTGGATTACTGTTATTTCTTGACTGAGGTGAATAGTTTCTGGTTTGTTGTCGTCCTCTATTAAAGTTATTGTTAAAGTTATTCTGTCCCTTATGAAAATTAATGTCATAGTTTCCTTTGAACCTACCCCTGTCTACACTGTGTGTTCTAGGTTTGTTATGATTATGATATGCCATATTGGAGGCTACAGGAAGTGGTTCTCTTATCAATGTGCCAGAAATATTAGCATTCGGATGAGCTGTGCAGTAATTTAAGGAAATTTTTTCTAACTCATCAATAGATTCTGGTTTTCTTTCTTGCAGATAAGCAAAGAATGGTGGGCTGACAGACGATAATACTTTATCCCTCAATAACAAATCGACTAACTTGTCGTAGGATTTGTTGACACCTGCCAGTTCAACCCATCTGTTAAAAGTATTGCGTATGTTAGCAATAAAACCTGTGAAATCTCTATTGTTATCTGGCAACAAACTTTTAAAACGCAATCTACATGCCTCTTCGTTCAAGTGGAAACGACGTAGTAACAACGTCTTAATGGCCTCATAGTCTGTTGATAGTGTTGGATCTATATTTTGTGCTGCACTTGCAGGTTCGCCATCTAGAAATTCCTTAAGTTTCAGTGCCCATGCCGCTTTGTCAAGGTTATTCACCTTACATATGTCCTCAAAGCGCGCGAGCCACGATGAAAGGTCATCTACGTGTAACTTGAATGGAGGCAGCTTAAAGTAATAATTACCTTTAAGTCGTGTGGATGAAGATCCAGATTGAGCAGTATCATTTTGGGTTGCTGCAGCGCCCTGTGAATTAAGTTTTGCTGTTTCTAATTTAAGTCGTTGCAATTCCATTTCTTGCTGCAGTATGATTTCTTGTCGTTTCAATTTATTCTCTTCTTCAATCCGTAGGATTTCATCTCTTGCTATCTTTCTTTCTTCTTCTTGTCTTAATTCTGCCTTCTTTTCCGCCTGTTTTCTTTCAAGTTCTTCCATCTCTGCTTTAGCAATGGCTTTCTTTTCCGCCTGTTTTCTTTCAAGTTCTTCCATCTCTGCTTTAGCAATGGCTTTCTTTTCCGCCTGTTTTCTTTCAAGTTCTTCCATCTCTGCTTTAGCAATGGCTTTCTTTTCCTCCTCTTCTGCCTTATATTTTGCAAATTCAGCCAATGCATAAGCCTCGAGAAGTTCTCCTTTTTTCCCAAAATCTTTACCATTTTTAATAAAATAGTCTAAGTTAAGCATCTTGACGTTAATATTGTACGTAATGGTTATGTAATAGTCACCAATAAATTTTAAGTAATTATTATACTTATTCAATTTATGAATAGTCGATATAAACAATCATAATATTATTGAACTTAATCTGGGAATGTTCAATTTAATTAATTGTAATATTATCTAACTATTATTTGTAGATTCCATACATAGACATACTATGTTGGGAAAATATTACATATATACTCGTTAATATATCATAAATAGTTATGATATTTATCTATTTCGGGTGCTGAATTACTATCATGCACCTAATAATAAATAGTATTATTCCTCAAGTATTATATCATTCAGTCAGTGATATGTGCTAAGTAAATCATTTAGTAATGGAAAAAATGTACCAAATAATATACACTATGTCCTTTATATGCAGGACAGACTAAAAAGTCAAATTATTTTATAAATATATATTATTATTATATTATGCCTTAATCATGAGCTATAAAGTGCATCGCCCATTTCTTGGACTACCACTGCAAATTGGTGCAAAGTCCCTAATTCTCCTTAAAAGTCATTAAATTTTAATTATATTCATATACACTCTTATTAAGCAAGAAATTATATTATTAGTGTTAAATCATGAACAGATGAAATGAGGACATACGATACGATGGGTAAACCAAGGATAAACAAACCATATTATCACGAAACAAGACGTTTCTACAATAAAAATTGATATTATGAAACCAAATCTGCAAACCGGAAATATAGAGTAGGGTGAAGGTTAACTGAATATAGAGTTAAATCTGCGTACACAAAAATTAATGACGCAAACATGGACTCATTGACGGTTATACAAAAAAAATGAACTGAATAATAGCAAGATCAGAAAGAACAAGACAGATTACTAACATTGTTACCAAACTAAATAGAATTTAAACTGAATACGATAAAATACACCGATTATTTCACCAAACTAGACATCTAACATATACTGTGAATTAAATGCAGTCCCGAACGAAACAAGCCCCGGAAATGTCATCGACGCGTTCTCCGCGAAATGCGATTTAATTCACTACCCTAAAGACCGTTCAGAATGAATATCGGCAATCCGTAGAGCCATAATTTATTCATTCTGAATCTCCACTCCAACCTCCCACAAATTAGGCACAGCACAAACAATGAAAACAAATATAACGTGCATATAAAATATATAGAACGGACATGCCTGCAAAATGTGAATTAGACTCAGTGATGTTTCTTATGAATGACAACAGTCACGAACTGAGACTTATCTTTTAACCCGTCGTCCGATGCGATCTTCACCAACGGCCTAGACTAGAGGATAGGACTGTTTGCTCCTTGTTGGTAAATAATGTCTTTTCAATCCTATGATCTACTGAGAAGTTGTATTCTTGAATGAAACATTAGGTGAGCTGGCATCGTCCTTCGATCGTTGGCTTGTACACGGAATATTGTGACGTCACTGATTTTTGCATAGTTACACAAGCCACGTCATGTTCGGAATCATGTGACTTGAACGTTTTCTTGTAATCGTAAACAGTCCGTGAAAGTATGTAAACAAGAACAATTTCTTTCTTCCTTCGTTCCCCAGCAATGGCAACCACTTTGTTGCGGGGCTTTATACGATTCACTTCTTTTATTGTTGTTGCGGCCCCGTCTTCTATTTCAGTGGTCGTTGTGGAAAGCCACCGTTCTCATTGATTCAATAAGCTTCTTAGTTCTGGTCATTTGATTCATTAATTCTTGATCGTGCTATTGTTGGAATAGTTACGCGAATGTGAGTTAATACTTTCTGTCTGTCACAAGGTTTGAACTCAGTATCATAATTGTTGAATTTGTAACTTCAATGAACGTGATAAGTCTCTTCTCGAGTCCACACAATTTTTAATATACATTTCAAACAGTAGACAGTCCATGGAGGTTGATTATGAAAACATTATATATTAGAATTGAATCATACATCATAAATGCTATCCATGCATTATAGTCCTGGTCCAATAATATGCAACACTATAGTCAGAACGTCGTAACTATATGTACGCGCGGTTGGGACATCCAACGGCCGACAATGAGACTAGACGTCTGGCGATATAAAACGAATGTGGACCATAATTTCATCCTTCCTTGACTTTAGTTAAAATTACTAACCTCGATACATTCCTCTCTTCATAAGAATATCGGACTGACCCATGTCCGTACTGCAATAACATATGTGCGGCAATATCATGCCTACCACTGGAAGGATTATAGGACACGTCTTATCCGTTTGACGGTCATCTAAGAAAAGGGTGTGGTAACCTAGTCACGGTGCGTGACATACCAACGCATACACGTCATAATCAATCGTGTGTATCGCGTACACTAACTAACAATTATTTACATTATATTAAACGTAGTCACCTATTAATCTTATGCTGTTAACCTCTAGCAGACCATGCCAATAAAATACCTTAACAGTAGACCGTACCATCGTTTTCTAGTGTCATTGAAACAAACTAGTTATAACATGGAGACACAAAAGGCCTATTCGTTTAGACGGGGTAAGAAAAGGAGAGAGAGAAAAAATGATTCCGTCTGCACGCGTTAGAACCTAAACTAGCATACGCGCGAACTTGTAGCTAGTGGTTTGAAATACGATGTAAAAGTAAGAACATGTAGTCAATTGGTCACGAAAACAGGTTTAGCTCTTGTTTAGAATGACGTAAATTCCCACGTACTACGGGAGAATCACGTAATTAGTTTGAAAATAGCGGTAAAAGAAGTGAACGAGTAGTAGTTTATAGATTTCAAGACTAACATGGAAAAAAATATGGAATTTCTTATTAATAGGTTTAGAATCACAAAAGTTAGCTAGTTTAAGAGCTTATATTTTCCTGACAAATAATATGCTTTCAAATAAAAGGACGAACAGATAAATCAGAAGTTATTGACAAAAGACTGATTTGTTCGATGCAGACTCGCCAACAGATGTTAGTTTGCAGTCACCATAAGTTACATTTTGACGCGTCCTTGAGACGAAAGGAGGAAAAAAAATACATGTAAACAAGGGGGAGACAAGGCGGATAGAATCTAAAAATATCTTTGCAGTGGAAATCTAAGAAGTGGGTGATAGAAAATTTGGATAGTTTTTGTAGTTGGGCTCAAAAACCAAGTCCAATTTTGGGAAATAACAAGTTCGGACGGACCGACCGACAGAAATACTTTACACATTTGACCAAAATTTGGACATTTATGTTTGAAATTTTAAATTGTAGAGGGGAAGTACTCTCATTGGACGGAATAGTTAATGTTATTGAAAAATTAGCCAGCAAGTTGCCATTTTGTTGAAGACTGTCCATACAAGCAGATCGTTGAGGCTAAGAAGTTTGTCGTCCATTGAATATATGCTAATAGTAGTGGGACGCCCTAGTCTAGCCAGCAGCTCAGCTGAGTTTGTGCTATTTCAACGTATCTGTGTGTTTTCATTTTGAATTGTGGTAAGGGAAAAATTATTAACCTTTTTATTTAACAATGAGTGATTGATACTGCCATATAATGAAAAATGATTACGACAAGTGAGTACTTATTCTAGGTCCCCAGCCGACAGTCCAGTGCCTAGAGGGTTGAATTATAATATGATAAACTATCAGAAATGTAGCATACAGATGTTTCTTTTCAAGTGGTCAGGTGGAAACATATCGCCCACCTTATTATATGGAAAAAAAGAGATTAATGAAAATATTTCAGATGCAGTGCAGTCCATAAAGGAATGGGAAACTAGTGCTACTTGATAACAGCCTTGATGAGATGTGCTGGGTCGGTCAGAGAGATCTGACCCTGTCTTTTTATTCCATGTATTATTGCTTGGAAACATGGTGGATTAGGTAGTATGTTAAGACATAGCCTAATTTTGTGGTTTCAGAGTTTCTTTGTCTGGCACTGTGCTAGTGCCAGATGTTCTGGAGAAGTCCAACTTTGTATGAAATAAGATGCCTACCAGACTACCTCAGCACCTGTGAGGAGTGGGCCTAAGGAACAACTTTCTTCCATCGTCACAGGCCAGTTAAGTATTAAAGACCTGGCCTGCTGAGATTCATCAACAAAAATAGGAAAATTCAAACTACTTTGTGAAAATAAGAAACTTTTTGTCCACCATTAATCCTGTTTAAAGTGCAAATGACATTGTTAATTAAAGACTGGGTATGATGAAAACACCCCGACCCGACATCCAGCATTAGTTTTCCTAAAGACTTTTTAGTTAGTACCAATATTAGCAAATGTAACATATATATATATATATATATATATATATATATATATATATATATATATATATATATATATATATATATATATATATATATATATATATATATATATATATATATAATATATATATATATATATATAATATAGATACAGTAGAACTCCATTTATCCGAACCCCAATTATCCGAACATCCAATTATCCGAACACTTTTTCCAGAAAAAAAAATCAGGCGCCACCAGTCACGTTAGACTACATTTCTGAATCTTTTGATGCGGTAAGCTTCAAATGTATGCGAACAGTTTGTAGAGAATGGGATGGGCTAATGGTCGGTCACTTACGTACAGGAAGTCAGTTAGATCATAAAGTCAGTTAATATCTGGTTTACCAATCCAATGTACGTGTGCGTTCTAGGCAGAACACTGGCTAAACAGACAGTTCAACTTAAAATAATTGTGTCTGCTACTACAGCAGAATAATTTTGGTGTACAAGTATTTCTCTGTGCGATATGGCATCTTCCAGTAGGCCTAAAGCATATGAAAGGAACCGCAATCTTTTGTCAATTGAAACGAAAACAGAAATTATCAAGAGACTAGGAAAAGGTGAAACTGTGTCTTCACTTGCGAGGATTTTCAATGTTGGGAAAGTTACCGTCTCTGACATCAAAAGTAACAAGGATAAAATTAAGAGTTTTGCATCGACATTCGATAGTGAAAATGGGTCGAAGAAACGTAAAACCATGAGAAATGCGAAAGATTTGAAATTGGGGAGGCTTTGTGTATATGGTTTGTGCAAAGAAGAAGCAAAGGAACCTATCTCTGGCTCTCTATTGTGTGAAAAGGCACTTCAGTTCAACAATCAACTTGACGGTCCTCCTGACTTTAAGGCTAGCCAGGGATGGTTTAGAAACTTTAAATCTCGTCATGGCATACGAGAATTGGAGATTCAAGGGGAATCTTTATCTAGCGATGCAACTGCCGCTGAAAATTTTAAAGAAACATTCTTTGCTTTTTTTGGAATAAGGCGGCTATTCACTCGATGATGTGTATAATGCCGATGAGACTGGCTTATACTGGAAATCATTGCCTCAAAAATCACTTGCATCTCAGCGCGAAGCAGCTGCCCCTGGGTTTAGAAAGTGCAAAGAGAGAGTAACAATTTTGGTAGCCGCGAATGCCAGTGGAAGTCATCGTTTACCGGTGCTAATGATCGGCAAAGCCAAAAAACCACGTTGTTTAAAGAATGTGACATGTCTCCCATTGTGCTACAAAGCACAGAAGAGTGCTTGGATGAATAGTGAAATATTTCTTGATTGATATACAAATCAGTTCATCCCAAATGTGAAGAGGTTGAGAGAACAAGAAAAGAAAACTGGAAAAGTAATTCTTCTACTGGACAATGCATCATCTCATCCAGAGACGGATACATTGAATGCAGTTGATGCAAATTTTAAAGTAATTTTTCTGCCTCCCAATGTAACAGCACTGATTCAATCAATGGATCAGGGTGTTATAGCAAAGCTTAAAAAGATGTACAAGAAGAAAGTCCTGCGTCGTTTATTGTTGGCTGAAGATGAAGAAAGTGTGGTGGCGTTTTCCAAAAAGCTTAATCTCAAAGACTGCTGCTATATGTTAGCTGATGCTTGGACCACCCTGTCACAAGATAATCTCAACAAGGCTTGGAATAGATTGCTTGGGAAAGAAGGAGGAAATGAAACTACTGCAGTGGACACAAATGATGATTGCATAAATGAAGTTGTGGAACTGTTTCAAGCAATGCCCGGATTTTTGGACTGTAACAAAGATGATGCACACATGTGGCTAGAAGATGATAATGATTCTTGTTTTCAGTTTTTGAATGACGAAGAAATTTTGTCTTTTGTGCAAGAAGAAAAACAAATACATGTAGTGACCGATGATGAAGACTCCTCAGAAGTACATGATGTACTTGTAGATTATGAAGAAAACCCAAAACGTCGACCAAATCCTGAAGAGGCCTTTATAGCACTAGAAACAGCGATGGCTTGGTACGAGCAAGAAGATGACAGCTGTCCTACACAGCTTCTGCTGTTGAAGAGAATGCGGGACTTAGCAGCCAAAAGGAGACTATCCAGTTTGGTGCAAAAGAGGATTCCTCATTATTTTAAATAGTGGGCTACATCTGTGCAAGTACATGTATACGTAAGTTGCGCCTGGTTTTGAATCGTTTGTAATGTTATTTTGAAAACATTTCTCTTTCTTAAAAAAAATAATTAATACAAGTAGTACATGCACTGCAGTGTAATGAAAAATTTTGGTGATACAGTGATCTAATACAGTGTGGGTATTATTATTACAGTACAGGTAAATATGTTTTATAGTGTATTTTTCTTGTGATGGTTAATTATTGTTAGACATATGTGTACATGTACTCGATACATTATGTAATCCAATTATCCGAACATTTGATTATCCGAACGATGCTCGGTCCCATGGGGTTCGGATAAATGGAGTTCTACTGTATATATATATATATATATATATATATATAATATATATATATATATATAATATATATATATATATATATATATATATATATATGTACAAGCTTTTCATGTGATTATTCAATTATATGTACTTCTATTGACATTAATTTATATTGATTCACACGTCCTGACCAGAAGAAATCTTGGTTCAGGACAAAATAAATCTAAAAAAATTGTAATTTCTAAATTTTAAACACAGTGTTAATTGACTTGATCATAGAGCTTAATATTAGTGTTTGTGTATGTGTGTTTGTGTATTTAATTACCTGCACACCACATTTCATTACCCTAGACATTAGACGTAGCTATCAGAATACTAGTCAAGAATAAGTCTGATTGAGGTCATAGGTGGTAGCAGAAATGTACTCTGTAAACTCACATAAACTGTTATCTTCAGGGACCTTCACAGCTGACCTCATTCAGTACACTAGGTAACTTAGCAACCACACTTAATAACATCAAAACCCACCACATATCTCCGACAACTGATTAACATATTGTGACTTATCTGCCTTATGAGTTTCACATGACCGTTCAAATCTATCCAGATAGAACGTTATATCGTCACTGGAAGAATTGAAAGCAGGTAGTTTGACCTTATAAGTAGTAGCATTTGTGTTATTAGAAGTTGACTGATTATTTGGATTATTAGCATTACCCATATTTATCAACTTCAATTTTTCTAACTCCAAAGCTAAGAGTTTTTCTTCATGTTCCATGTTTGCTTTTTCCTTTCTCTCTTCAGCTTCTAGCTGTTGCTGAATTTTTCTATCTTCGGCTTTTCTTTCTATTCTTTTATTTTCAGCCTCAGCTTCTCTTTTTTGTTTTTCCATTTCCATCTGGAATTTCCTTTCATCTGCCTGCATCTGTAATCTTAAATTCTCAGCTTCTACTTTCTTTTGATCATTTTCCATTTTCTGTCTCTTTTCTTCCGACTTCAATTCCTTGGCATATTGAACAATCGCGAATTCTTCCAATTTCTCACCATCTTTACCAAGGGATTTCCCTTGCTCAATAAAGTACTCAAGTGTAGACATTATGTCTAATAATATGAGATCAGTAACCTGAAATATTAAATTATTTTATCTCAACCTCAATGGGAACAAGTCTTTAATAAAGAACTTGTATAATCAACTCACTTTATCTCAATCTCTGTGGGAGACAAGTCTTTAATAAAGAACGTGTATAATTACCTTTACAATAATAACACTATCAATCAATTTTATCTCCTAAGTGCACTAAACTACTAATAGTACATTACTAAATATATATATAAACAGCGTATGACAACAAAGAATAACGTAAACAAAGAACAAGCATCAAGGACAAAACAATAACATTCGCAGAAGTCAACTAAATTATAAAGCGAAACTAAAGACAATATCACAAAGCATGTGATGATAACTGCGAAATATCAAACGAAACAAATGACACAACAGTGTATAAACATAAAGGTTGTATAAAACTAAACGAAAGGAAGAGGAGGTAGGCAAATACAAACAAATCAAATCAAAAACTAATGAACAGAAAAAATATGACAAAAACGATGAATAGGACACCTCGTCACAACTAAACAGAAATAGCAAAAGTCCCTAAAGTACGCTGTTATAGGCCCTCTGCAACGTGGGATACCCTATAACAGACACCGCCCAACCGTGAAACCCGCTGAAATATAAACATATAAATAACATGTAACATATAAACATATAGCATATAAAGGATGTGTAACTGCGGAAGGCTTAGTTCACACACAACACAAAGGCACAGTTCACAATAACAAACAGGCCACTTATCGTAAGAAAATCCTATCGTCAATAACGGCGAAGATCAGGTACAATAGTCAGCATTCTAAGGATCAGAAGATCCAACGCTGAAGGGTACATCTGAACTTGCTTCAAAATAACTGCAAAGACGATGGTATCGGAACTTGACCTTCTGAAAACAGTAACGATGATGGTTTCGGAACTTGACCTTCTGATACAATAACAACGACGGTATCGGCACTTGACCTTCTGATAATAATAACAACGATGGTATCGGCACTTGACCGTCTGACCTCGTTTCGTCTTGATTAGCTGTGTACAGCTCCGGCTCAGAAAATGTTGAGATGTCAACAATCTACCAGGCAGCGCCGGGTACCTTCAGTTACGACGAACTTGACATAAGAATGAAAATAGCCCCATCGAGCTGGCACACCATAATGTTGAGGGCATTATTGGCCATCATAATAATATTGAAGGTAAAAAGGCCACCATAATGATAAGGTTCATTCTGGTATCGTAAAATGTAGAGTGCTGTTAAGTGAGTAAGTGGTCAGGTCAACCTGGTAGTACAGTGTTGTAGTGGATGTAGGTCACCAAGCGTTGAGGCACTGACAAGGTGTAGTGTAGACTCACTCTCAAACGTATAGGCTTTTTAATGTGTCGTGCTCGTAGAAGGGTGTGGTTGACATTATGTGTGGGTGAGTAGACGTCATATAGGATGATGGACACGAATGCGTATAGGCTCTTGAACAATGTCACAATATACCCACTCAACCACATGTAGAAGTCAGAAATGTTGGTAACAGCTGACGTTTCAATAATTTATTACGATACAAGGACAAGGTACGCCGACATCATGATATATAGTCATTTACAAAACTTAGGACATCACAGCATAATAAGAGTGTTCAATGCAGCTGGTATTAATGAATCATAGCAGGCTGTACATATCATAGTGCTGACATCAATCTATATCTCTTTTGGTACAGTTGCACAAAATTACCCCGCATTGGGAACGGGTCTTCAAATATATGAGCTTAGTTCCGCTCTACTCTGACACCAGCAAGTCAGATACATTTACTAGTGTACAGCAGGCCGCACAAAATGGCGGGCCCCTAAATACAGTTCACAATGGTCTCTGTGGTATTCCTTTAGCAAACCTTATTCAAGGTGATACCGCCGAAATAGCGGGAGTTAATGAATATATAAAGTTCTTCGGGCATTCCACCAACCCGGTACATTCAATGTCAGCATAATTCGTGAGCTTAAATACTGGTGTACACAATGGACTCTTTCCCGCCCAGGGAAAAGTCCCTAGGCTGTAAGCAAAATGTTATTTATGATTCTGGCAATAAAGGCAAATGATTCGAAGGATAATTTACCTTGTCATTCCTTCAGAATAACACCAAAAAACACACTCGTCTCCTAGACGCTTAGAATACAACATGGGGAAACAATCTTTAGACATCTTGGTCAAACACACAGAGGACTTTCCTTCCCCATAATATAAAGCCAGGTCGAAGACGAACAAGGCGTCTTGACCCTTTGAAAAACTACAGCTCGACTCCTTAACAAGAAGTCTTTCTTAACCGCCACAAAACTTGCGCATGCGTCGTGACACGCAAGACCCCTGAGCTCGGCTCAGGTGGGCGATATGAAAACATACCAAGAAAAGCTGACCATGCAAGCCATATATGGTCAGGTAACGAGACATCGGTTCTAATATTAGACCGCTTGGGTAAAAGACAAGTGGGATAACAACCACTGTTGACTTCAAGCAAAGTAAAAAATGAGTACCTCCCTTTTGATCACAAATCTAACAAATAAAGTCTCCAAACTAAACAGTTACATTTAACAGGCTATAAACACAGCGAAACTCTCCGCAACAGCCACCCGACTGCTTCATAACTGAGACCAGAGACCGTAGTTATGTTTACAGCGTAAACCGACTAGGCACTTAACTCTCAAGGAGAGAGGGAAATAAAAACGACTATTAACCAGACCGGACTAATACTTAATAGCTAACTAAATGATAGGTGATTTATGTTGTACGTGTTGCGTATTGTAAAAAAAAAAACACTGGACGAGTGATCCGCTGGCCGCGAACTGTGAGGGCGAGTCATTATCGACTCGGTCCGAACAAAATCAGCGGCTAGCGAACGTCTATGAGTGTGTATAGGCCGCAGGGCAAACAACGCGTATCTTTTCATTTCGTCTATTAGTCAGGATTGACAGAGCGGATGAGAGATTGTCTTGCCCTCGTCCGTAATTTATTTTTATATAGAATGGTAGCATTTTTCACAGATGTTTTTTTTTGTATTTTCTTCGCAGACCTGATCCCCAAGTGGACGACCAGCGGACTTTTTGTCTTTTTATAACGTGTGTACTAGCCTTATGCTATTCTGTGACTAAATGTTAACGACTGGACTTACCAAATCCAGGACATTATTTTTAACAGCCCACAGCGGCATATACCTGATATCAGTTCTCCCCGACACCTGACAGTTGTATTCAAGTGGAGTACCTAGTTTATACCCTGTGCAGGACTGGCACTCTGGCAAAGAGTTGGCCGTTAAAACCAATCATCATCATCTTTAAAATTAGGAGCAACCAGATTTATCCAGATACTAGGAGTATCCCCTCTCTTAAATGATAAAAACACTAAAGATTCTCACACTATTCACCTGTTTGTATTGAAACCAATACCCAGATAGAAGCCCAGACCGAGCGGGAAACAAGCCTGTTTTCCCCCACACGCCCATACACTGCAAGCGTGGTCGCAACGGAGTTATCCAGTTGTAGTTCCTGTGTCTAGACTTATTCTCCCCTTGTGCAACCCCATCGGAGGAAAAAGTGGATATCTTAGGACTGTGATGATAACCTTTAGGATTTATATCTCCACCAGGATTTATCGTGGATTATTGATAATTCGGCGTTCACCCCATTAGTATTTTTTGGGACGCACTGGGGCCAATTTGTACCCTCGATAGCTGGAGTTGGTACATTAATCACAGTTAAAAGGATTGCGAGTGATATTCTAGAACAAATGGATACCAAAGACCCACGGGAGAAAAAAATAGGTAAGAGAGTGAGAGGTGGCCACTGAGTGAGAGAGTGTGAGATGATTTTGGTTTGCTGGGAAATATCTAGTAATTTGGTTGTTTGATTTTTTTTTACTTTGTCTTATATTGCAACAAGATTGTTTACTTCTGTAACCAAGTGCTAACCTTCAACTTTTGGGTTAATATTTTTGAGTTTTTCTCCGCACGGTGAAGGCGCACCATTCTTCTTTTTTTCTATATGTATCTTCTTCTTCTTCGTTCGTCCTGAAAAGGACGGTGGTTGCGTTGTGTCTGTTTACGCCTAAGCTGTGATATCTGCACCTTTCGGTCGACACATCCGACTTCTGCACGGCATGTTTTAGGACCGGGTTTGCCTTCCCATTTCGATCCACACTCGCTCAGCCAGCCTGCACAGCTGCAGACTGTTTCCAGGACCACCACGTGGAGGTGGAGTGCGGTCTTGACCAGCTCTGGTTCGCTGGTCCTGACGCAGGCAGTCAAGCTATGAGTCGCTGACTGCGGTCTCTTGCTGCGTCTTGAGGTCCCTTCTATATGTATGATTCTTGATATCTTTGGGTATTTGATGTTGTAACAAGTTTAATGATAATAAACAACAACGAATTTTACTTTGTGTATTGGTCAGACCCATTCCCATTTACCTTAGTTTGTTTCACGTGTATGTGTTTTGTTGTCACATTTTAGATAGGTGTCGTAAAGATAGGCTGTGTGTTATTTTATCCCGTCTGAGTAGAGTGGATGGTGATAGGTACGTGAGAGAATGTGTAGACAAATAGATTCCACAGGTGGTAGCTTAAGGAAAAGATATGTCTCTGGAATGAGTACGTTTCCCTATTCCAGCCTATCTATACGACTGTAATTTAGTACATGACAACCTTGCCCTCCTCATACATATAAATATAAGATTAACTACACACACACACACAGCTATGTGACATCAAGACACACAAACGTGAAAAACTACGGTTAATTGGGTATGGGTCTGACCAACACACAAAGTTAAGTTTCTTTGTTGTTTATTATCATTAAACTTGACAACACCAATTGCACTGGACAACAGCCAAAATGTATCCGAGACAAAAGTAGCTATTTTTAGCTAATTTGGACATGCTGATCACGAATATAAACTTAAAAATCGCGAATTAGCTCTAGTTATCAAGATCCGGGGGAGGGGGGGAGGGAAGGGGTTAAAGAAAGCTTACAGCCTTTATTTTGGTTGTGAGATCGGTGACCAGGACCGGTATTGGGCCCCACATATATGTTGTCAATCCTGTGCAACGAATCTGCGCTGCTGGTTGAACCGAAAAGGACGATCGATGCGTTTTGCAGTTCCAATGGCGTTGAGGGAACCGACAAACCATCTTAATGATTGTTACTTTTGCATGACTCCACCAATTGGATATGGTATTTCTAAGAAGAAAAAGTGGCATGTGGCCTATCCGAATATTCCCTCTGCTATGCTGCCAGCGCCTCACGGGGAAGGACTTCCTGTTCTGGATGATGAAGAAGATAATAAGGCCAGTGGACATCCGTCACCAGTGAAAGCATCTACATCAAGAGATCCTGATTTCGTGCCTATTGAAGAGTCTGTGCAGCTACATACAATTACCCAGAGTGAATTGAATGATCAAGTGAGAGATCTGGAATTGCCAAAAAATAAAGCAGAGCTGTTGGGGTCCAGACTGCAGCAATGGAATCTTCTAGAAGAGAATGTGCACGTGTCTGTGTTTCGTGCTCGGCAAAAAGGTCTGCTTCCATATTTCAAAATAACAGATAACCTCATTGCTTGCGTTGGTATACTGGGTCTGATGGCAGCACTGCACATCAACTACAAAGACGACGATTGGAGGCTGTTCATTGATTCGTCCAAGTTGAGCTTAAAAGTTGTGCTGCTCCATAACGGTAACATTTTACTACAAGATCTTGGTCCCTCCTCTCCACATCAAACTTGGACTAATGACGAATTTAGTCAAGGCCATGGATCGAAATGGGGCAGGATTTTTATATCTTCTGATAAATTTTCCAGACTTAAAGAGGCCAAAATCAAAGAAGGTGTATTTGTCCGTTCACATATACGTCAGACCTTCAGAGATCAGCGTTTTGATGATATCCTCACAGGTGATGAAAAGTTAGCTTGGAATGCTTTCTAGCAAGTGGCCACAAACTTTCTAGGAAATAATAAGGCCGACAATTACCACGAGCTTGTGGAAACCCTCTTGCAGCGCTACGAGAGACTAGGGTGCAACATGTCTTTGAAATTACACTTTTTACACTCTCATCTGGATTTCTTCCCTGCTAACTGCGGTGCTGTCAGTGACGAGCATGGGGAACGATTTCATCAGGACATTACTACCATCGAAAAAGGTACCAATGGAAATGGAATGCAGCAATGCTAGCAGACTATTGTTGGAACCCTGTGAGAGATGCTTCAGAAACTCATTACAAGCGACAGGCAAAAAGGCGTCGCTGTGAATCATTTCCGTTATGAGCATTATTATGTATATGCAAATGTGTAAAACTTGTTTTACAGATATTTAAAAAAAAAAACTAGAGCTAATCCGGTGTTTTAACCGCCATTTTCATATTCAGCAGCCCAAACAACATAAAGGTAACTTGGTTTAATCTCAGATACACACAAAAATTCAAAATTTGTTGTCCAGTGTTATCTAAAGAAAGATCAAACAAACCAGATTTACATACATATGAAAAATAACAAAAATAGATGCGCCCTCCCTAGAAAAGTACCCAAATTTCGAAGGTTAGCACTATGATACAGAGTAGACAGTAGAGTAAACAAAATCTTACTCTATACGTACAGTAAAGTAAACAAATTAGGCAAATCCAGAGTTGGTAAAATCTCTGTAACAAAGAAAAATATTCACTCTCTCTTGCAAATAGTGGCCACTCTCTCACTCTTACCTCCTAGGGGATATTCCTCAACGTACAACTATCCATATCAATTCCCACCATGGCCCTAGTTCACCCTCTAACAACAACTTTTGAGGGGAGCGCCAAACCTTGTAGTTTTTCTAGCTAACAAATGTTACTGTGAATAGTCGATGTAGGAACATGTTCTTGTGGTTCACAATTAAAAAGAGGCAAATACTTCCAGTATTGGAATACGTCTGGTTGCAAAAATGTTACATTGATAAATGATGATAATCCTATCGGCCGACTCTATGTTAGAGCGCCGATTCTGAACAGCGTAAATTTCTGGATGCTTCGCTTGAATACGACTGTCAGAAGTCGGGAATAAATGTTATCTTTTGTACACTCAAGTGGGCTAATAAAATTGAAAAAATATTGCTGGGTTTGGTAAGTCCAGTTAAATTACTTTTAGTGTCAGAACTGTTCTCATGTATCTTTGGCGCTTTACACGCTTATAATGAAGATCGGTACCGCTCAAACCAATTTTAGGCACAGGTAACTAACAAAGTAACATTTCACAGACCAAAAACAAGCAAAAGAAAAGACCGCTGGACGCTCTTGATTAGGTCTGCTAGGAATATAAGAAAAACATTTATGGAAAAATGCTACTATTCTATATAGCTATATATATATGCACATAGACGGGGACAAGACGATCTCTTATCCACGCCGTCAGTCTTGATTAAAGTTAAACGGCCCAGGTGTTTTCTTTAGCCTACACTATCGCGCGTCGCTTAGCCGACATCACATGACTTTTTACGTGTTAACGGTGTTCTCGAAGGTATTTGCCCGTGACTCGACATCAAAGCATACTCGGGAAGTTTTGGATTTCCCTTCGTAGACTTCAAAAGATTCTGTGTTTTTCACGTGCGGTCTGAAGACGAGGTAAACAAACCTGATTCGCTACCTGTTATGACGGACAGGTCACGAAAGTTTGTAAACACATCGTTTGCTTGTGTTCAAAGAGAAGAGGCGGGGACGAAAAAGTACGCTTGTGTGAGTAAAGACAGGCAGTAAATGCATGGTTTTTGCTAGCAAATCGTAGAGCGCTACGAGGTTAACGAGACTGTCAGATTACTGTAGGCTCTCTTTCCATTATACGTTACAATAGGGACGCAAAGACTGTCCTGTAAACAAAGCACAGTCGTACGGATAGGCTGGAGGAGAGAAACCTTCTCACTCCAAAGACATATCTTTCCCTCAATCGACCACCAGCGAACCTAATTTCTATACTAATTTCTATACATTCTCGTGTATATGTAAACAGTCGCTCTCTACTTAGACGGGCCAAATAAAACAAATTACTTACCGTACGACAGCCTCCAAATTTCCGAAATGTTGGTGCTGCTGGTTCCGTCACTTCGTCTCTGTGGCAACGGCACGTCTCCAAAGGATTCTGGAGGTAACCGCTTCCGGTTGAGTCAGGGATCTTCACCACCGATGGGATGTAGGTTTCACGTGTCGATCTCAAGCTTTGAACCACAGTCTAGCACAGCTGGTAACGTGGGTAGAACCTCAAATCGTCTCTCCAATCCGTACCACCAAACTAGTAACTAGGCAAAATCTTAGACATCTTGCTCAAGTAAATAGTCTTGGCAACTTAACATAGGTGCTTCGAACACACGTCTTGGATATTATTTCTTGTTCTAGTGACTTGCTCTGTGACTTGTGATTAGTTTCTGTAGGAGTCCGGTTCCATATTAATATTGGCGAGTTTTCTTCTTCTTCTTCTTCTTCTTCTTCCATCCTTAGCCACCAACCGGCAAAGCAGTATGTGGCCAGTACGCCTAGTGGCGTCTTAGGGCAACAACAAATTGATCAATCTATCGCTGTTTCCACCACGCCTAGTGGCGTCTTTGTGGAACAGAAACAGACCAAACAATCTATCATTGTTTCCGTAATCAGATTGGTTGGCAAGCAGGTGATCAGCCCACTGTGCGAAGTTTTTACGGGATGGGGTAAACAGCCCCATGCCCAACCCTCCTTAGTCGCTTTTTACGACATGCGTGGTAGGGTGCAGTGTTACTATTCTTTGCTCCCCTTTCGGGCCCCGGCAACACACGGGTGGCGAGTTTTCTTGTCCAGTGAATAAAAGATGCTCTAATACGTTTTTCCGTTCCTAAAATTTCAGAATCCTGACTCTGTTTTTTTTCTGTTGTAAGATCCGAGCTGTCTACTTTGATGACTCCAGGAATGCAGTGTCGTGTGCTAGATGTTCTACTTTATATCGTAGCTCTCGGCCCACGATTCATGCATGGCGCTCTGACAAATATTCCAATCGCGTGGTTGTTTAATGGTGCCTCAAATGTCAGCCAACACATTCAAAGTTATGAAAACTTTTCTTCATGCAGTATTCTGTATGACTCATGCGTTTAAAAATTTTAGTCATCCTCCGCATATGGCAACACCCGACAATTCTTGGTAATGTTTACGTTACAACTTCTTACATTTTTCCTGTCGAGTCGGAAGTAATTATTCAGTCATAGCAAACACTTCATGTTCGCATTTACCTGGAGTCATTGTGGTATTATCACGTTTTAGTGACTCAATTAATCTCTCATGTATGGGAGGTACGCTTGTCTAGCGCTGCCATACATCGAAACGTGAAACGTGAACAATGACAGCGGGGAAAAAGAGAGTGGTAACAACAGAATAGTGGACCTAATTCAATGCGCACAATAAGTGTATTTCAATACTGACGGAGAGAGCACACAAATTATGTCAAAATATTTATTTTGTAATTCTAATTTCTGCTGCCACCTGTGCAGTTTTCTTTTGTTCATTTAACGTACGAACATTTCACCTGTCATAGCTGGAGATTTTCCAAGAAGACAAAAAAGTGGGTCAGTGTTAAAGATGACAAGGTGGTGCAGGGAGAATATAAATGTTATTATTAATTTTCGCTGATGAAGGCAAATCAGCATGGGTCGGGCTTACGGATGGCCGACAATTGTGTGAATGTGCATATGTCAATATACGCGAATGTCATAGGTACTTGGCTACACATCTACTGCACTCATGCACCATAGCAACACGCAGGAGTCAGGAAGTGGTGGAACTAGATCCACTTTTATTAACGATAGACTCACGGAGACATCATGGGACGACATTTCACACCAAATCATGGAGCATCGACAGTTCAACATA
Source organism: Oreohelix idahoensis (assembly GCA_024509875.1). Classification (NCBI taxonomy): domain Eukaryota; kingdom Metazoa; phylum Mollusca; class Gastropoda; order Stylommatophora; family Oreohelicidae; genus Oreohelix; species Oreohelix idahoensis. The sequence goes on along the minus strand of JAMPIV010013679.1, from coordinate 326,579 downwards.
TACTTATACAGCATAAACAGTATATTAGCAAGCCATTATATCCAAGGCTTCGAATCAATATGAATATATCTCTCAGTTTACACCTGCATCTACAGTACATAGGTAAGCCATAATATCCGAGGCTTTGAATCAATATGAATATATCTCTCAGACTTGCACGACGTACATTCTGGAATTATCAAATATTCCTTTCACAAATCTATATCCTGGAACACACTGACGAAATGGTCAACGTCCATTTTGGAGCTCTGCCAGAAGCATACTGTCACGAAAAATCAGCTGCTCAAAAATGATCAGTAACCAAAAACTACATGCGCGGACTCACCGCGTGAGATCACCCCTCAGTTCAAAACCGCTCAAAAAAAATTCATCCAAGCGCGAACTCGCAGCTTGAGATGGGAGCTGAATTCATCCGTCTTTCCCCCTCAAACTATTTCATAGAACATTCGAACATAAATTTTCATATTTAAAAAAAACAAAACAAACTAACAACTAGTCAGTAGAGCTGTGTTAAAAAATTACTGAGCCTACAGCCCCCAACTAAGAAAAATCTCACATCACACAGAGCGTGTTTACAAAAATCCGACCTGTGTATACAAGTCTTTAACACTTAACTCCCCTTATTAAAATATGACTTAACAGACCACACCGACCCCTGGGGAAAAAATGATTACATCATTCTTTTTTTTTTGAAAAAAATACATCGAACAAAAAATTTGAGGTCGATGCAATCCTAATATCCAGACATAAGGATTACACTATGTTAAGTCATGTTAACAAAAATGAACAAAAGAGCGATAGAAGTAAGTGAAAAGTAAAAAAAAAACGAAGTATAGACAGATAATGAGATAAGCATATGAAGATCAACAACTTCAAAGAAACATGAGATATATCAAGTATAGGCTCGCTATGACATCATAAATGAAAAGTGAAAAGACCAGATGAAATACAAGAAGAATGAGCAGTAATGAAAGAAAGCAATGCAATAAGAATTAAAAAACAATGATATATCATGGTAAACAATAAGTTATACAATGCATATCTATACCAAAAAGCAAATTACTAGTTACCATTTAAAAAATAGCATAATGTGCATGGAGTACCAATGATGAATCCATATAACTATCAAAATTGACAATACCGTTATACATAGCTATTCCTGACGCACAGTCAAGCGCCGGGTAAAGAAAAATACATCACAACCTCAGAAAAAACATTTTTTCAATGTACTAATATCGCTATACATAGTTATCCCTAGCGCACAATCAAGCCCTGGGCAAAGAAAAAATATATCACAATGTCAGAAAAAAATACCTTCTTTCTTGTCTTCATTTTCTTTTCAAAAAGAATGTACAATACCGAAATGTATCGTAATGATAAGTTAAGTAAAAATAGTAGCATCATTACAATATTATACGTTCAACATTTATCAAAACACAGTAATATAAGAACAATATGGTAATGAAATGGTGCATTATCAGAACACAGTCATATAAAAATAATATGGTAATGAAATGGTGCATAAAGATGAACGAACATACTATCTTAAAGAAGTTATATCGTATCCTAATACAATACTCTCTAATATACTATACTATACTAATATACAATATTATCTACTATCCTAAATAAGTTACACAGTAAGGACAACTCCAGTAGTCTTGGAACCTCCTATGAACACGAAGATACAAAAACATCTAGTGTGGCGTCAAACTGCCGACTGGCTTCACTGGAACAGCAAATCTTGCGATATATACCACAGGTTGTAGAGTAACAGCCTAATCAATCAAAGCCGTTGCTGTGAAAAAAAAAACACAAATGACAATCTCCATTTTAATGACGGTAAGATTTTACAAAGGCAATAATTAATTTTAAACATAACTTACAAAATGTGGCCGTGTAAACTTCCGACCCCTGTACGACGTTAATCAAACCTTCCTCCGTTACACAAAAAAGGGTAACAGAGAAAGTAACACAGAGTAAACTGGAGTCTTAAATCAATTAGGGTCATAAAAGTATCTGAGAAAAATAGCAGCATGTAATATATGTAGAGAAAAGTCGCGAATATACAGATGATACTAACGTCATGTTGAGTGTAATGATGACCAAGAGTGTAATTATGGTTGACAATCTGAGATTTTGCGCAAGATAAAGTAAATGCAGTTGACACATGCGTACATCTCACAGGATGAAATGAAGTCATAGCCTGTGTACCGGGCAAGGAAAAAAGCAAGAAATATACAATAAAGATGTAAAAGCAGAAAGTAGTAAACTTGGACCTACGTCGAAGTTTAAAAGAAAAGCAGTGAGTGCGACAAAAAGTCGTAAAGGACGAAGATACTGAGCTAATCGGCCCAATAACAAAGGTAAAGAAAGTCACAAAGTATAGATATGTACTAACAACTAAGTTCGTACATGTAGCAAAGAAAACGCTAGTCACTGCACTAAAGAGGTTGCAATCAACATGACTGGATGTAGATTCAGTCGTAGCGATAAAGTTAGTGTCTGTGTCAGACAAAATCGAAGGATCTTCTTTTACAATAGTGGTTAAAGAAGAGTCAAAGTTCGAGTTGCGACGTACTGAAGTATGTCGAACTGGGCTAAAAGAAGCACCAAAATTAGAATGATGAACAATCGTATCATCAATACTGCAATATTTCACCAAATTAGCAGAATGTATCACGTTAGCGGAATGCACTTGGTGATAAGCTTTTGGCACAGTTGTTAAGGTTGTATCAGTAAGATTATATTGCCGTTCCCAAGCAGCAATTTGTACCGGCGTACACACCTTTACACCATGTATCTGTCCGACAGTAAGGTCGGCGATAAGTGCTCTGAGCAAACATGCGTGTATATAACCAGTGAAAAATGGTGTGGCAATGTGGACTATGGCAGTCGGAAAAGTCTCAACTGTCCCACCAAATGTCACACATTTCACCATATTACCAGTTGCGCAAGATGGATGAACTAGAGACTGTCTGATTACAACAGTCGTGCATCCAGAATCCAAGAGAACTGAGACAGGATTACTATTTACAAATCCCTTGTGTAGGGTAAGAGACCCTCTTCCGTCATGCACAGACAAGGCAGGAAGATTAGGTAGAGGATGACCGCAACTCAAGGTAGTTATAGCTGTAAGTTGGAACAAAGTTTTGCACTCCGGGCACTGAGACGCTCTCTCGAAATCAAAACCAGAGCACGCGGTAGCGTTAGAGACACTATTATTGTTGTTACCTTGATTATCAATAACCTGGGGCTCCTGTTGAGCAGAGTTAGCATGGCGATGCGATCTATCATTTGGAGATCTACCGTCATATCGCGATCTATCACGACTATTATCTCTATTGGGAGCATTGTTATTTGCTGTATTGAAACTATTGTTCTGATTTGAACTCCAGTTTGTATAGTCGCGATTGTTATTTTCCCTTTGATCAACATGTCTATTAGGTGGATTTTGTTGTCTTCGAGAAAAATTATTGTAGGGTTGATAATCTCTATTGTAGTTACCCCTTCCAAAATGTCCATAATTGTTGGAACCAAAATGTTGAGGACCGTTAAATTGTCTCCAGTTTCTTGAAGAAGGAGAATCACTACGTGATGGACCCCTTTGGTTCTGATCGAAATTACGATTATCTCTCCTACCAAAATTGCGCTCAGCACTTTGAGATCTACGTCGCAAATTAGGAGCATAAGGCATTGCTGAAGCCACGGGTAAACCTTCTCTGACTTGAGAGTGGCTAACAGTCACATTTGGGTGTGCCGTGACGTATTGGCAACAGTATTGTTCCATATCTTTCAAGTTTGTAGATTTTCGCTCATATAGAAAGGAAAGAAAAGAAGCGTTAACTGATGACATAACCTTGTCACGCAGCAATAAGTCCGTGAGGGCTTCATATGTGTGTTCAGTTTTAGAGAGTTCAATCCAACGTGAAAACGTTAGACGTATATTTGCTATGAACTCTGAAAAATCTACCTCAGTCTCCGGTAACAGGGTCTTAAAGCGCAGACGATAACCATCTTCGTTAAGCTGATATTTTTTTTAACAAAGCAGCCCTAGCAATATCATAGTTATTCTTGTCAGACCCCTCCAACCTACTTACAACATGCATTGCATCACCCGTAAGTAGTTCCATAAGTCGTGCACAATATTCCGACTTGTCTATTTTCTGAGATTCACATGATAGTTCAAATCTATTTAGGTAAAATGAGATATCGTCAGAGGTAGGATTAAATTTAGGCAATCTGGGTTTATAAGAATTAGTATTTGCCTTATTAGAAGTTGTTTGATTGTCCGTCGCACTCTGTGTATTAATCACATTCACTACCTTCATTTTCTCCAGCTCCATAGCTAACAACTTTTGCTCGTGGAGTCTAACGTTTTCTTCAGCTTGCATCTAAAGTTTTCTCTCTTCCAATTGCATTTGCATTTGCTGTTGAAGTTTTCTATCTTCCGCCTCTAATTTCTGTCTTTCAGCCTTCAATTTCTGTTTTTCAGCCTCTATTTGCATTTGCTGTTGAATTTTTCTTTCTTCAGCGTCTAATTTCTGTTTTTCAGCCTCCATTTGCATTTGCTGTTTAATTTTTATTTCTTCAGCCTCTAATTTCTGTTTTTCAGCCTCCATTTTCTGTCTTTCAGTTTCCATCTGAAGTTTTCTCTCTTCGGCCTGCATTTTTTGTTTTTCCATTTCCATTTGAAGCTTCCTATCTTCAGCCTCCATTTCAAGTTTCTTTTCTTCTAACATCTGCGCCTTGGCATATTCGACAAGTGCGAATTCTTTTACTTCCTCAGTAGTCATAGCAAGGGCTTTCCCTTGTTTAATAAAGTAGTCCAAACTAGACATTATGTCTAATTATATGAGCTAGATAACTTATGTAAGTATATTCCTGGAGAAACTCACTTATTCCAACTCAGTGGGTGACAAGTCCTTGCTTAAGAACTTGTACAATTACCTTTTCAACTATTAATAATGTAATTAGTTATCTATATATATTATTACACCATGAGAAAAATAGACAATGTAAACAAGAGAGTCGAAGACAAGATATAAAGCACAAATGACCACATTCGCAGATTCAACTTAACAATAAGGCGAACTAAAGAAGAAATATTGCAAAGAGTGCAATGACACTGCGAAAAGAGTGACAAGACACCTGACAGCACAGTGTATAAACGAAAAATTTGTATAGAAGTAAAAGATAGAAAAGAGAGAAAGACACTCACAAACAAATTAATAAAAAAAACTAAGGTACAGAGAAAAATATAATGATAACAACACTTAGACGTTTCGTCACACCTAAACACTTACTGTCGTGAGGGACAAGTTGCGATCTGAACTTCGGCACGGTTTTTAGCCTTGAACCGGAATTACCGCTCAATTGAGGCTCACAAACTAAATCCTATAGAACGCGTATGAAGGCCCTGGGTAAATTGGGATGTTCCCTTCATAAGTCACCACTCCAACCTCCTACATAAACATGGAACATATAACATAGAAAAAAGGAATATAATAGCGTAAGCTCTGAGGAAGGCTCAATCAAACATACAGTGGCACAGTTTACAATACAAACAACCACTTATCTTCAAAAGGAAAAATTCCCGGCCTCCATAACAACAATGATGGGTAACGGTAATACACTAAAGCAGAGTGTAGATGGACGCAGGATCCTCCAACTTCTCAGGTCCTTGACACTGGATGACATCTACTTGAGACTTGTACATGGGACAAGAACTGGAAACTCTGCAAACCTTGACTTGACATGTTGAACTTATATAGTAAACTCCTTCTGCAGTTGATATGATACCCAGAATCACTGGAAACCACCACTGTTAAAGATGAAACTGGTGGTGGTGTTAGAATATAAATGTTATTATTAATTTTTGCTGATGAAGGCAAATCAGCATGGGTCGGGCTTACGGATGGCCGACAGTTGTGTGAATGTGCATATGTCAATATACGCGAATGTCATAGGTACTTGGCTACACATCTACTGCACTCATGCACCACAGCAACACGAAGGAGTCAAGAAGTAGTGAAACTAGATCAACATTTTTCAACGTTTATTAACGATAGACTCACGGAGACATCATGGGACGTCATTTCACATCAAATCGTGGAGCATCGACAGTTCAACATATACTTATACAGCATAAACAGTATATTAGCAAGCCATTATATCCAAGGCTTCGAATCAATATGAATATATCTCTCAGTTTACACCTGCATCTACAGTACATCATCATCATCTCAACCCATAACCCGTCATGGATCGTAGGGGTGCCATGGTGGAAGCATCAGCAGACAGGGTCCTCCACTGCTCTCTATTCTCAGCAATGCTTACAAGTGTGGAAAAACCGAGTCCTGCCCATTCTTTGATGTTATCAGCCCAGGATTTTCTTTGCCTTCCTCTTCTCCGTTTACCTTCGACTGTTCCCTGGAGGATCGTTTTCGAAAGGGAGTCATGACGAGTTACATGCCCAAACCAGGCAAGCTTTCGACGTTTCACTATTGACAAAAGTGGTTCTTGGTGGCCTGCATAGGTGTTTATCTTCTCTCTAACATAGACATTTGTTTTGTGCTCTTTATAGCAAATGCGCAAAATTCTTCTATAACATTTATGCTCGAAAGCCTGAATAAATGTTATAGAAGAATTTTGCGTCCCATGATGTCTACAGTACATAGGTAAGCCATAATATCGGAGGCTTTAAATCAATATGAATATATCTCTCAGTTTACACCTGCATCTACAGTACATAGGTAAGCCATAATATCCGAGGCTTTGAATCAATATGAATATATCTCTCAGACTTCCACAACGTACATTCTGGAATTATTAAATATTCCTTTAACAAATCTATATCCTGGAACACACTGACGAAATGGTCAATGTCCATTTCGGAGCTCTGCCAGAAGCATACTGTCACGAAAAATCAGCTGCTCAAAAGTGATCAGTAACCAAAAACTACATGCGCGGATTCACCGCGTGAGATCACCCCTCAGTTCAAACCCGCTCAGTGAAAATTCATCCAAGCGCGAACTCACAGCTTGAGATGCGAGCTGAATTCATCCGTCTTTCCCCCTCAAACTATTTCATAGAACATTCGAACATAAAGTTTCCTATTTAAAAAAAAAAAAAAACTAACAAGTAGTCAGTAGAGCTGTGTTAAAAAATTACTGAGCCTACAGCCCCCAACTAAGAAAAATCTCACATCACACAGAGCGTGTTTACAAAAATCCGACCTGTGCATACAAGTCTTTAACACTTAACTCCCCTTATTAAAATATGACTTAACAGTCGGCAACCCAGAATTCCTTTGGCTTTCTTTGGATCGCGAAATTTGCTTTCATACCAGCTGGTTTTCTTCAGTCTTAGATGCTGAATTGAACTGTTTTCTTTGAGAGACCTGACTATATTGCTTTGTTGAAGTTTTTTTGTGGCTTAAAGTTTCTGCAGGATATGGTAGCTGGCCCCATGCCCACCCTGGTTAATTGCTTCTTACGACTTGCGTGGTAGATTACAGAGTTATTATTCTTTGCTCCCCTTTCGACCCCGGTAGCACACGCGTGTTTTCTTTATTTGTTCTTGTATACTTCTGAGCAATTGTCCACTCTTGTCTTTGATTAGGTCATTTGCTTGCTTGTATTTCCTTGTTATCTTATTTGTGCTGTTTTATAAATCCCTCATATGTCAATCTGCTGCACCTTCCTCTGATTCTCTTGCCAACTCATTAATATGATTCTTGTTGTGTGTTTGATGTTTCTTCTCACCTCTTACTTTGCTTCTATGTACACTTCGTGAGCCTGTGTTTTGATCCTGGTTATCTCTGCTTTCTTTTTTCCCCTCTCTTATCTTATTGATAGCTTCTGTTGTTATTAATACTTTGTGCTTGCGTTATCCTTTTCTCAGTAGATCTCCACATCTATATGTATTTTTTATCCGTTATTTGATACATATTATAGCTGCTGGAGCACTTGGTGACCGTAAATTTGTCTGGTATGTCCTGATGTCTATGATATCGTAATGAAACTGTTGTATGTAGCTAGGTATTGTAGCATATCTTTTGAGTTTCATCATTATTTTGGCTTACAGAAGATGATGATCTGATACCACATCTGTTTCTCTACATCCTTTTCCGTCATGTAGTGATGATTTAAACTTCTTGTTTATGCATGTATGATCAATAAGATTTTATGTCCTGTGGTCTGGGAATATGATGCATGTTGTTTTATGTACTATACTGCGTAGAACATGCTTCCTTTATTAGCCAGTTGATTTGGTGCATACTTGGTATAGCACTTAATATGCTGGTGTGCATCACATAAGACACCAAGTTTTGAGTTGGCACATAAGGGAAATTACTAGATTACTAGCATAGGCTTTAAGTAGGACTAAATTCTGAATTCTAAAAAGCCCTCAATCAGGAATAACTGGCCAACTTGTATTGCCAAATAATTGTCATTTCTCAAGGCATATTGTCAGTGATTTCAACACTAGCATAATGAACGCTGAAGAAGACTTGCTACATAGGTACCTACGGCCACTTCCTAAATCTGGTAAATACCCTACACTTCTCAGCAACTACAGAATTATCACAATGCAGAATGTCTTCGGTAAACTTCTAGAAAAGATAGTAACACGGAAAATTATGAAACACCCCGAAAATGCACAGATCCTACCTGATACTCTCGGAAGCTATAGGCCCATGAAAGTAACATGGGGTAACGCTGGAACTTTCGCTTATTATGTGTACGAGGGGTTCCAAGGTAAACGAGAAACGGTTGTTGTCGCAATCTACCTAGGGGAGGCTTATAACAGTGTGAGGCCTTCACTGCTTTCGTACTGTGCGGACGTGTTTTTATTTGGCTCTACATTTTGGATATTTATTCTAAGTTGTTCCCATTTAATGTGGATGGTTTTTACATCCCTGTGTTGGCGGCTTTGTTTGACATACAATGAAATTGTTTATATTGTAATTGTGTTAATTTCACGTATTAATATTGTGTTTTTTCTGTATGGAATGACGGTATTGTGTACTGCCACCATTTGTCGATATATCCAAAACTACTTAAACATTTGTTACACAGTCCAAACTCTGACGGTGACCGTCTGGCTAGGGAACAATACACAATGTTAAATTACAGGGCTTGTCGGCCCTCAAGCATGTAATGTGATCATGGTGTCGTGGTTGAGTTTGAGTGTAGAGTATTTGTCGAGTTGGACAACAGTAGTGAAATCGACAAGGGATAGTGGACTGACAGAGTTATAGATTACACACACAGAAAGGTGTAAATAGGAGATGGACATGAGACAACCTGGAAGAAGATTTATCAAAAATGATCTCTCTCTCCAAGCCTCAACTCACTTATGTCTGTCTAAGCACCTCCTGCTCTCACTCTTTTCTCTTATCATACATAGAGATTATAGTAAAGAGCTAAAAACAAGTTACTTATGGATGGAAAGGTCGTGAACCGCGTATTAATAAAGGTGTAAACTTTATTAAATGAAGAAAAGCATGAAAATAATGCATATCATCACAACAACATAAAATTACATCAATAATCAAAATATTAATCAATAGTCATCAATAACTCATCAATAACCACAATAATGCAAATACACCAACGAACACACAGACCCAATCATAAAACCTGTAGTACACAGAGAAATGAAATAAACTGTCTGACAGTCTGTCCTTTCTCGTGGGACCAAGTACAATGCTTCAGACAGTGTCTTTTTACGTAAAAATATACTCCATGGGTGATGGACTTGACCTGTATAAATCCACTGTAGTCGCTATTGTTGGTGGCACCACTGATTTCGCGATGGTGACTGGACGACTGTCTATCTCCTGCTGACCAAATGAACGAACTGAGCGACAGCCTGTCCGCTTTTTCGTGGGACCAAATGTAATAGCTCCAATGTCTTTACGTAAATATATACTCCATGGGGGAATGGAAGTGACCTGTAAATCCAATGTAGGCGATAACTTTGGTGACCTCAAACTGCGTGAAGGGCTGGAACTCGGTCTTCACCTGGCTGTCCGCTCATAAATGCGAGGTTTTAAGTATCCAAGAAACTACCCCCAAGACGAGGTTACTTGAGGACAACGAATCCCAGGCGCTCTTACTCGATTGGCATTAAATCCGGTTTGGGCTGGTTTGGACTGTGATCTGACTGCGCCGTTTAGACACACACAAAGGCTGGTGATATGAAATTCTGCTATATATGCTGGGCTGATTGATATGCTGGAAGCCGTACTGCTCTGACTGGTAATCCAATAGGCGAGTAGGAAACTACTACTGCATTAGATGATTTCAGATTTAGCGTTGGCTCGTGGCATTGCGTGAGCTTAACTTGGCGTTGACAAAAAGGGGTTTTTGATTCAGGAACGGGGTTGACTATTCGTTGCTAGATGTATACAGAAACCCTCTAGATCGAAGAGTATATGACTTTCTTCGCCTGACTGGAGTCTGCTCTAGCGATTCGGTCTCCCTGAAACTGAGACCAAAAGGAGACACCCGTTACATCAGGCGACAATAAATTATACTAACGTTATACGAAAACAGTTAGGCTCCCCTATGGGATTTAAATTTATTGTACTTATTGCTATGATAGTTTTAGGGCTGTCTTTAACCATGTCTCCTGTTCCTTCCAATATATCAATTATAGCATGTGCCCGCATAGGCTTAATATCTTTGTACACCCATGTACCTGTCAGCCAATGTTCTGACAACAAAAAACCTACTCCTCTTCTTCCGACTAAACATACAGCTGAATGGTTATGCTATTCATCTTACAACATTAAGTGAATTTACATAAACAGATTACAGCATTTGACATTACACAAATAAATCGTATGTCCCCTTTGGGAAAATATATTAATATTCCACAAAATGAGTACAAAGAAAATGCAATGTTCTTGCTATAATAATACAGTTGTGGCTAAATCATAGGATATAATTATATCTATTCCTGGTGACTGCTTTCGGTGAAAGTTATAGACTAGTGCCTAGCCACACAAGTAAGCATAAAATGATCCTCCCTTGCCACTAGAAATATCTATCAAAAAGGAATAAGTGACTATCTCCTATAATCCAGAGTTATTACCTGCATCTCACTATTCCGTTTTTTAAGTGAACAATCCACACCTGACATTATCTTACAGAAATGACAGTTAATTTAGCCTATTCTTAACCATGATAAGCATCTGTGGACTGATTCTACGCCTAGTGAGTGTCTGTTATTGTAAGTCTAACATTTAACCCATGATAAACCGTAACAGTTTAAGCACCCTTACTAAGGCCGTAGACAGCGCTACCTTATCACTGAATAAAATTACTAGGAGAAGTCCTCAGAAATGAATTCACTTTCCTAACAGATATATATATAAAGCTAACATGAATATAATATAATAATTATAAGATATGTCAACTCACCCCGAAAATGACTAGAACATAGGCAAACACATTCTAGTACTGTGTTAAAGTTTGCCTTATCTCATGATGGTCATCTACGGGCCAGGAATATTCACGAATGTCTTTGTTTATTAAACCCGTCTAGTCTTATAGATTACAAAGGACGCTCCCCCCGGACACCTGGCCTGCATATTTCTTCAGAGGTATCGGCGTAATGCGTAATACCGGGTAAGACAAAGGTTTCAGAAGCAACAACTTTGCGAAAATTCCCCCAGAGAGACAATAATAATATTATGTGCTCTTTGCTCATCTAAGGGCAAACAACAAAGACTAGCAGCGGGTTATCTCCCCCTGAAACAGATCAAACTCGTTACCCAGGCCTCAAAGGGTACTAGCCGCTCGTGATCAAACGTTTTAAAGCGACCAGAGAAATTCCCCTGTTCGGACCACAGGGGCGTTTAGGTAACATTACGCTGCGCTGACCGTTTCTGACCAGTGAGGGATTTCCACTGAAAGCCTGAACGTAAACACCTCGGGTGGGGTTTGAGAAGGAGAAAATGAAAGAAAATGAGAATACAAATGACTAGGAAAACAGAACATTAAAATGGCAAAATAAATTATCTGTCTACGTGACACATGGCGAGCGGGGAGAACAGCGTCGTCGTATCAGCGATAGTAAAACCACACAGAGATGGGAGATTACGTCCTTCTACAGTCGCTAAGATCTACTGCCTTGACAAAAAGAAAGCGGTACAAAGAAAACTTCATGCCTGGAACAACCCTCCACATCTGATCATCAAACAAATGAATAAGGGTCAATGTTGCTCTGTTGAATTCCGTAACAGTCAACATTACGAAATTTTCAAACATACTTGCCTAGAATACTACAAAAGCTGTTCCATTGAAACCCGGAGCGATCAACTAAACGCTACTGTTGAGGATAAAATAAGCACGGACCTCCTCACAATACATCTGTATCACACAAAAAATAAGGTTTTAGCTCAAGGAGCGACAGAGTGCGTACAGACATGGTTGGACGTCGAATTTTCTCACCTCCAAAGATCAGCTCTAGATAAAACCATGATTGTAACTGATCCCATTTCTTCTCCAACAATGATAGGAGACGAGTCTACCAACGCAAAATCTCAGCTAACCATTGAAGCCAGTCCTCCTACCCCTGATCTAACACCATCAACTTGTGATCCAACACCACCCACTTTCGATCCAACACCACCCATATTCAATCCATCAGGACCCACCTTTACCCCTGATCTAATACCACCAACCTGTGATCCAATGTCGTAAAGTAAATCTGTATGGACAACACGCGCAAATTTCCCCCATTCAAAATCTAGTAACGTAAAATTACAACCTATACAACCCCACTATTATATTTGAAAATTGCCAATGGCAAGGTCAAACGTACAGCTAAGTATTGGACACAATATCTGAATTTTCTACTATTATCGTTAACAAAGGGTTTTCATCCCCAAACCGGGCACACCCACCCTAATTGTTAGTCCACCTAAAATCTATAAATAACTACAGCATTTGAATCGGTCTCCAGGCCACCAAGTAACGAAGAATTTGAATTTCTAACACTTACGCGTAAAAAAAAAATCACTGTCCCTCTTAACCCCGCTAGACCCATCCCAAATATTTATGCAACGCACGCCGTAGGTTTGGCCACTCTTCAAAATCGTCACATCGTGTTAAAAAAAAGGGGGGGGGAAGGGGGGGAAGGGGGGGGGGGGAAAGAGGTTGATGAAAATGAAACTAAAACCAAATCTGTACGGGGCGGAGGGGGAAAAACTTAGATAATGTATTGCTTTCTAAATAAAAAGAGTAAATAAAAGGGATATTTTGAATTATAGCGCTAATATTATTTAATATCTTACCATAACAATTTCCCTTATATTAAATCATCTTGCCTTAGAAAATCTATTTGGTTAGGAAGAAGGAGCAAATAATTACAATAAAATTACATAGATGAAACCGATGAAGAATAGTTAGATGAAAACTAGATAGGATGATAGATGCCAACGGGCAGTTTAATAATCAATTTTAACATTTGAAATCGGTCCATAACTAGCTGAGATATGACCGAAATAATAAAATCAGACTAGCAAACGCACTGATTAACGCACATTGTTTATGGTCCCACTAGAGTCAAATTTTGGACGCGTGGTTTGATTGGCTAGTGAGAGTGATAACATGAAATGCATTCTAGGCTAGAACGCCATTTGAAATTTATAACCGCATTGCCAAGATGAGAACAGAAGGGAAGCTTTTCTGAATAAGTTTTTACCTTCTGGACGACAGCAGTCTGAATTTTGTGCCATTATTCTGCTAGTCATCTTGTTCATTGTGTGAATGATTCTTTACTTGCGGTAAGAGAAATAACTTTATTAATTTTATATGTAGGTACAGGCCACAAGGGAGTGAGCCATATATTTGTGTTGTACGACATTGCCTAGTGGAAGATATTACGACAAGCAGATAGGAACATGCCTAAGCAGACTGAGGGGGAAAATGTATTTAAATTGTGTTTGAATATTACCATTAAAAATCATGCGATTGTAAGTCAAGAAACTACTGGCAGTCTTCTGCAGGCCACAGTTTTCCAATAAAACCTGAAAAGAAAAAAATAGGATGGCATACCAAAAGAGTTAACAGATCACTAGAAAAAAAAGGGTATACCGCAGCTGATGATATGGAGGAGAATAAAGATTTAAAGTAACAAGGGCGTTGAAGCCATGTGGGAAGGAGAAGGTACCCACTGAGTGTGAAGAAGTCACATAAAATTAGGGACTGACGCTATTAGTTAGCACATGTGGCTGACCACAAAGAATGTTTATTGTTGTTTAGTGGTTAGTTGTGGAGATATATAAGGCTTGTATTTAGGGAGGAATTGTTCCTCTTGTTGCAGGGTTGAATCGCCTAATACCACGTGAGGCATAAACTGGAGCTGCTGAATACGAGGCAACCTGCCTGTTGCTTATACTGTGAAGCCAAACTATCGTAGCTGACTGCAGATGACACTGTTGTGAAAGAAAGTGCAGTATTTCCAGCAAGCCACCTACTTTCAACTGAATAACAAGATAAGCCCAAATCTTAAGGGCTCATGACAATTCATTGGGTTTTATTCTCCACACTTTCAATAAACTTTCTTGTGGCGTGATGAGAAGACCAGTCCCTCATACTAGTGACATCTCTTCATACCTTATTACTTCAGCAGGGGATACAATTATAGAAACATTTTATTAATAACATTATGGACAAGATGTCCTCCATATTTATTTAAATTTGTATATAAACACATTTCCTTTTGAGTTGAACATTCCTGTTCCAGAAAATTGAGGTTCAGGAAAATAAAAATTGTAAATTAATTTTATAACTTTAACCACTGTCTTACTTAAGTTCATTATATTGAGTTACAGTTGTGTTTAAGTTATTACATCATCACCACACCTACATTACCATAGACACGTAGCCATATAAAATAATAGAACCTAAAATATTACACAGAGTGAGATCTGAGAGAGGTAGCGGTTAGGTACCCTGAGAATACATCATCATCATCAACTATTAGACTCAGGGACTTACGTAGCCTGACCTCACTCTGTTGACACTTACTTATTAACATCAATAACCTCTCAATTTACCACATCCAACACCACCCACTTTCGATCCAACACCACCCATATTTGATCCAACAGGACCCACCTTTACCCCTGATCTAACACCACCAACCTGTGATCCAACACCACCCACTTTCGATCCAACACCACCCATATTTGATCCAACAGGACCCACCTTTAATGGACCAACAGCTCAAAAGCCCACAATAAATTATCTAGAAGTTCACATCAACCAACCCACTGAAGTCAGCGTAAACCATACTTTGAAAGAAGCATTCATCGCTTCTTCAGATAACCCACCCAATGGGAACAAGACCAACCCATCCTGCCTCCCAGATACAGCTACTTTCCAAGTCAGTGTAAACCACACTTTGAGTGATGTATTCCCCAATTCTTCAGATAACCCATCCAATATGAACGAGACCAGCCCATCATGCCTCCCAGATACAGCTACTTTCCAAAAAAAAGTGCCTGTCAATAGCGCAGATGTCTACTCATGCTCCACAAACTATCTATTAGCAAATGAGTGTGTTATGGAACAACTAAGCCAACGAACAGAGAAACACTTCTGTCAGGAGCTGGAAACTATAATTGAAAGTTCTCTGAAAAACGTGATTGAGAAATTCAAGCAGGATGTAGAAAGCTCACTGAAAACAGAGCTTGAAACACTGAGACGTGAAGTTATAACTCTCCGCAGAGAAAACACAAGGTTGATTCATCACCTAGACTACCTACCTATTTCAAGTAACAAGAAAAAAGAAAATGGGGAGGTGACAGACAGCCCACGAGACGCAATTCATCATGAATCTCCAGTTACACCACTTAACTTACCCACCCATTCTCCAACACACATTCCTCAAAACAAAGCATGCCCAGGACAGCACCATAACGTTAAAAGCCATAAGGACATTAGCAGCAGTGTAGGAAGAAGATTACGACCCAATAAAACATTCCCAACTGAAGTAAAAATTAGCAATCGATTTGGAATTCCGTCAATCCCATCTACACAAGCAGATTCCGAATCAACAACATCAGAAGGAGATGACAGGACACATAAACTCCAATGTCACTTGACACAAGATTCTGCTGACCACCTACTGCAAGACAACGAGCAATGGCACCAACATCGCCGTCGTACACGACAATAGCCACATGCTGATCGTCACATTCCTCACAACTCAACCAACATTATTATAGGGACTCATTGCTAAATGGCATTCACAGCGATCGAATGTCAACAACACCAGGGAAAATAGTCACTGTTATACCATTACCTGGAGCCGGAATAGTAGGAGTTATCAATGAAATAAGCCGTCTCAACACAAACACCAACATAAAGAAAACAACAATACACGTAGGGATAAACGACAGCACAAATGGACACACTCTTAGCCTATCAGACATCTCCAGAATGATTGACACCATAAAACAAAAATTTCCCAACACATCCACATATATTTCGTCAATTATTCCACCCAGCTACGGTAAAGCACGCCAAACTGTGGATATCAAGAACTAGGTGCTTTACACTTTTTGTTCAAAACATAACACGTCAGTAGTATCGTATGTTGTTTACTAAGCGTATTCAAGTGGCGCGCAGGTGGCGCGTGACTTTTTATATAAGGAAATACGGTGGCGCGCAGGAGGCGCGTGACTTTTATATAAGGAAAATGTGCGGTGTGCCTTTTTTATATAGCAATACAGTAGAACTCCATTTATCCGAACCCCATGGGACCGAGCATCGTTCGGATAATCAAATGTTCGGATAATTGGATTACATAATGTATCGAGTACATGTACACATATTTCTAAAAATAATTAACCATCACAAGGAAAATACACTATAAAACATATTTACTTGTACTGTAATAATAATACCCACACTGTATTAGATCACTGTATCACCAAAATCTTTTATTACACTGCAGTGCATGTACTACTTGTATTAATTATTTTTGTTAAGAAAGAGAAATGTTTTCAAAATAACATTACAAACGATTCAAAACCAGGCGCAACTTACGTATACATGTACTTGCACAGATGTAACCCACTATTTAAAATAATGAGGAATCCTCTTTTGCACCAAACTGGATAGTCTCCTTTTGGCTGCTAAGTCCCGCATTCTCTTCAACAGCAGAAGCTGTGTAGGACAGCTGTCATCTTCTTGCTCGTACCAAGCCATCGCTGTTTCTAGTGCTATAAAGGCCTCTTCAGGACTTGGTCGACGTTTTGGTTTTTCTTCATAATCTACAAGTACATCGTGTACTTCTGAGGAGTCTTCATCATCGGTCACTACATGTATTTGGTTTTCTTCTTGCACAAAAGACAAAATTTCTTCGTCATTCAAAAACTGAAAACCAGAATCATTATCATCTTCTAGCCACATGTGTGCATCATCTTTGTCACAGTCCGAAAATCCGGGCATTGCTTGAAACAGTTCCACAACTTCATTTATACAATCATCATTTGTGTCCACTGCAGTAGTTTCATTTCCTCCTTTTTTCCCAAGCAATCTACTCCAAGCCTTGTTGAGATTATCTTGTGACAGTGTGGTCCAAGCATCAGCTAACATATAGCAGCAGTCTTTGAGATTAAGCTTTTTGGAAAACGCCACCACACTTTCTTCATCTTCAGCCAACAATAAACGACGCAGGACTTCCTTCTTGTACATCTTTTTAAGCTTTGCTATAACACCCTGATCCATTGGTTGAATCAGTGCTGTTACATTGGGAGGCAGAAAAATTACTTTAAAATTTGCATCAACTGCATTCAATGTATCCGTCTCTGGATGAGATGGTGCATTGTCCAGTAGAAGAATTACTTTTCCAGTTTTCTTTTCTTGTTCTCTCAACCTCTTCACATTTGGGATGAACTGATTTGTATACCAATCAAGAAATATTTCACTATTCATCCAAGCACTCTTCTGTGCTTTGTAACACAATGGGAGACATGTCACATTCTTTAAACAACGTGGTTTTTTGGCTTTGCCGATCATTAGCACCGGTAAACGATGACTTCCACTGGCATTCGCGGCTACCAAAATTGTTACTCTCTCTTTGCACTTTTTAAACCCAGGGGCAGCTGCTTCGCGCTGAGATGCAAGTGATTTTTGAGGCAATGATTTCCAGTATAAGCCAGTCTCATCGGCATTATACACATCATCGAGTGAATAACCTTCTTCTTCCAAAAAAGCCAAGAAAGTTTCTTTAAAATTTTTAGCGGCAGTTGCATCGCTAGATAAAGATTCCCCTTGAATCTCCAATTCTCGTATGCCATGACGAGATTTAAAGTTTCTTAACCATCCCTGGCTAGCCTTAAAGTCAGGAGGACCGTCAAGTTGATTGTTGAACTGAAGTGCCTTTTCACACAACAGAGAACCAGAGATAGGTTCCCCTTTGCTTCTTCTTTGCACAAACCATATATACAAAGCCTCTTCCAAGTTCACATCTTTCGCATTTCTCATGGTTTTACGTTTCTTCGACCCATTTTCACTATCAAATTTCGATGCAAAACTCATAATTTTATCCTTGTTACTTTTGATGTCAGAGACGGTAGCTTTCCCAACATTGAAAATCCTCGCAAGTGAAGACACAGTTTCACCTTGTCCTAGTCTCTTGATAATTTCTGTTTTCGTTTCAATTGACAAAACATTGCGGTTCCTTTTATATGCTTTAGGCCTACTGGGAGGTGCCATATCGCACAGAGAAATACTTGTACACCAAAATTATTCTGCTGTAGTAGCAGACACAATTATTTTAAGTTGAACTGTCTGTTTAGCCAGTGTTCTACCTAGAACGCACACGTACTTTGGATTGGTAAACCAGATATTAACTGACTTTATGATCTAACTGACTTCCTGTACGTAAGCGACCGACCATTAGCCATCCCATTCTCTACAAATTGTTCGCACACATTTGAAGTTTGCCGCATAAAAAGATTCAGAATTTTAGTCTAACGTGACTGTGGCATCTGATTTTTTTTTTTTTTCTGGAAAAAGTGTTCGGATAATTGGATGTTCGGATAATTGGGGTTCGGATAAATGGAGTTCTACTGTATATTAGTTCGATAATGGTGTTGTTGTTTATTTATGTTTTACAGACAATATTTAGACAACAGTTATACGATATATTTAGACATATATTTACAACAGTTATACGATATATATTTATACATATAGACGATATTTATATTACAACATTTAGACAACAGTTATACGTATATTACAATATATATTACAACAGTTAGACTATATATAGGCATAGGTAACAAAGATTTTTCTTAAATGTAATAAATATATTTAATTCTTTTAAAATAAGACGAAATGTCAAGCTAAAGCAATAGTCTCAGTCGCTTGATATGTTTCTTCTTCTTCGGTGATAGATTAGAGACATCGGTCAGGTGGTTGTCTGTGGTGGGAGCTGACGTACAAGGGTTGGTGTTAGGAAACCAACTCGGTTCTGGGGATATTGACTGGTAACAGCTGGAGTTGCTGTACTGGTCAAACGTGTTACTGGGGCAGGTAGTAGTAGGTCTCTGCTTCTTCGGTGGTAGATTAGAGACATCGGCCAGGTGGTTGTCTGTGGTGGGAGCTGACGTACAAGGGATGGTGTTAGGAAACCAACTCGGTTCTGGGGATAATGGTTGGTAGCAACTGGAGTTGATGTAGTGGTCAAACGTGTTACTGGCACAAGTAGTAGGATAGGTATCCGTGCTTGGTGACTGTAGTCGGTCAAATTCGGCAAGGATTTCACCCTGTAAAGCCAACAAATGTTCAAACTCACGGCGAGTTAACGTTATACCGGTTTTGGTAGGAAACTTTAGATATGATTCACCAAAGTATCTTCGGACGTGTAGTAAAGATTGGCCTCGGTAAACACTTACAGACGCGGCCTTCAGCCCGCTCTCCAACGGTACAAGCATTTCATCACTTCTTTTGATGTAGACCCAGTTGTTGGCAACAGTGGAAGTCATCTTCAATACGTTGTGCTTGTGAGTGTCTGTCGTTATCACACGACCGCTTCAGTAAAGTATGAACGTGAGTGTCTGGGCCTTGGTCTTTCAAGTGTCTATTTATATCAAGGAATACCAGTTTAATCTGGTTTTTTGAAACGTGTCCATCCTTGTGTTAGCCAGGGTTTGATTAGTCGAAAAACTAATCGATAGTTGACGTGTTGTTGATGTGACCAAACTTGCTGCGCGCTAGCCAGGACTTGATTAGTCGAAAAACTAATCGATCGTTGGCGTGTTGTCTAGCCGAAAAGGGTAGTAGGACCCGCCGCATAGTACCACCGCGAGCTTTGATCAAGATGAAATAAATGGCGTAGAGCCCACAAACATTGGTAGCTACATCTTGTAAATGTCTAGCGTTGTAGTTAAAAGGTCGGTTAGAGTTTCTGGCTATACAATTAACCAGGTCCAGGTGTCTAGGTGGTAGTCCAAAAGAGTCAAAATATTCAAAAGTTCCAAGTCCATT
Organism: Oreohelix idahoensis; assembly: GCA_024509875.1. Classification (NCBI taxonomy): domain Eukaryota; kingdom Metazoa; phylum Mollusca; class Gastropoda; order Stylommatophora; family Oreohelicidae; genus Oreohelix; species Oreohelix idahoensis. Next base: position 306,051 of record JAMPIV010013679.1, on the reverse strand, counting down.
ATAATATAGAGCGACCCAATGGTCACCGGGTCGATAGCTATGGTCAGTGTTGATGACGAAAGCAGCCGTCTGGCTAGGATCGATACGTAGAGGTAATTTGTCACGAGCTAAAACTTTAGTGAGTCCAGTTCGTTTAACAAATATATCCGACAGGAGGATGGTCCGTATCTCGTCTGTATTCATCGCCTAAGTGGTGTAGTCTGTCAAAACTTGGCGCGATTTTGAGATCTCCAAGATCGAGTCTTGCTCGGCGTAGACGAGGACCTGTAATGATTCGGGCGTGATCTCGGCGAATTTAAGTTCTATTGAGAGAGGTCTCGACTTGGCCATCTCAAACTGGTCACCGTCCAGTAGACTGGCGGTGAGGTCAAAGGCATATAAGGCGTACCCATTCTTAAAATGTCTATATTCAAGGTCGTTGCCAGCGTCTTTACCAACCAGGCCCATGGCTAGATTCGTCCCAAAGAAAGCTCTCACGTACTGGTTGTGTTCATAATCCATCGACAAAGGCTTGCCACTAGCTGTTCTACCATCTGCGCTGACATTTAAGTATATCAGACTAAAAGTAGCGAAATTGAAAGGATTAACCGTGTGCGAACCGTTAAAAGCGGTTGAAGTGACTAGGCCAATCCCGATCCGTGTAGGTGTTTGACTGAGAAACAGATTGTCCTGCATGTGCGATAACATACCTTTAGAAATAGAGACAGTTTTTAGCACAACTCGTTTCAAGGGGTACTTGGCATTACCTCGCAACAAGGCTTTCTCGTGGGCTAGAGAGACGGCGGGGTTTAATTTGGCTTTCCGTACAACCAGGGCCGCATAAGTTATAATAGACTTATAACCACCAGCGTGGTCGTTTCCCATCACGTTGAACGCATCTTTAGACGGCGTGAGTTTTACTTTAACGGTCACGCCGTTTAACAGATAGCGATCTTGGGCGAAAATATCTGAATATAACCGACCCATCATATCAATGTCCTGAGAACCAGCCGCTATATGTCGACGCAGTCTTAGTCCGTTGTTGTTATCACCACTTGTTTCCGTAATAAAGTTTGGTGTGTCCTTGTAAAACAGAGCCGCTGTCATATGACCTCGCTTGGCTTCCTCCCCGTAATTCAACGTGGCTTCCAGGTAAGCTCTATAAGGGTAGGTGTTCTCGCTGGGTGTAATCAGCGTGTCGTTCAGGGAAACGTCGACTTGGGAGAATAAACTGTGCAGGTAATAGTTGACCGGGGCCACCTCCGCATCAGTGGGTAAATTGTCGCCATTAGCTAACGTGATTTTTGCGCGCACGTGCAGAAAAGTATTGAACAAATCTAGATATTCTTCGCCGTTCCCCGATATTACAAATTCCACCGGGGCTCCGGGTGCTAAGGCGGCCAACGGATGTATCTCCACAAATTGACCCTCCTGTACGGCTGTCTGCGTTGGTGGCACGCTAAACAAATCTAGACCACTGTGAAGACATTCGCATGAGCTGGGGTGAATAAGCGCCATCATTCAAAATGTCAGAGTACCGTTGCTTGTTCTGATGGGAATGAGAAGGGCGAGCTCGGTTACTTCGTTTTATTCTTTTCGGCTCGCCAGGTGGGGCAGCTCTCGTCTTTCTTTTTCTGCTAATACCGCTACCCGAGTGGTTAGTGGTGAGGTGGTCAACCGCTCCCTGTAATAAACGCTGACCCGATTCCTTGGCTCGTTCACGAAATGACTCACCAATATTTCTACCGGCTAACGCGTCGCTCGCGACCTGTAGACCGGTGCCATCCCCCTCTCTGAGTAAAGCTTTATTTCCAGTTTTTAACCACGGGAGAACCATGCGACCGAGCCCGCTGAAAAAACTACCTAAGCCATGTCCTCTTTGACTTCTGCCTCCGATAAACACTAGCATCCCGTGTCCAGCTTGGTTGCAGTAAAACTCCTCATACATTTTGGGGTTTCGTCGTATTGGTACGTGTCTGACCATTCTTCTATTCAAAATCAAACCGCCTGTGAGTTCGGAAGTGGAGTGTCAACACCGAAGCTCCGCTAGTGAATGGGATAGTCTTTCTCCGGTCGTTAGTTAAAAGGATTTCCACAGCATCAAACGAAAAACGGCTCAGGGGTACGTAGTGGGGTTTGTCATAAATCCTAAAAACCGAAGCGGTAGTCCTGTCCAAAATAGGAACAATCCGTAACAAAGGGACAGAGGCATCCCCAACCGGTCTCGCCGCTACGAGGTCGCAGTACACGTATACATTTTTCATGTCGCTATCCATTTGTACTTCAGTCTCTCCTCGTAGTATTGGGTCGATGTCTGTGGCGATCGATGAAGGCAAGCCTAACATGTTTTTCAACATCTCGCTAATTCTAACTTCAGCCCCCGGTTCATACAGATTCAAGGTGGCCTTATTATTGTTAAAATGGATTCTAACTCGGGCTCTATCATTCACATCCGTGTCTAAAAGCAAACGATTCAACTCGTCGATCAGCGTGTCGGGTGACGTGTATAGACCGGCGGGCAACGTGAGTATTATTGATCCCTCGTCTTTGTTGGGGAAGTAATGTATCCATACTTAATCCTCTAGCACGTTAAAATAACTTTTGGGAAATTGAATCTCAACCAAACCAACCTCGTAACGTAAAGTCAAGTCTATAGTCTGTGGTAATTTGACGAAAAAGTGACCGGCGTTATTGCTCGGGTATATTTTCATCGAGGCATTGCTGGGTAAAGTCACGTAAAAACTCATCCTATCTTAGGGTTAGGTAACATGTAACCCAGACAACTGCTCATTAAGGCGATCCAAAACTTGCCGTCCGGTCTCTCGGCGTTGCTCCGACTCAGATTGAATAACGAGACCCCGATGACGACATATATAACGATCATCTGACAGATGAAAACGATCTCTAGCCGCGGACTAGTTTCCCAAGGAAGGGCCAGAACGAGGTTCTCGTGTTCTTTGGAGGGGGTTATCGCAAAACTGGGGTGCTCACTTCTTCTATCTCCATCAGTCTCGATATCTCGCTTGTTGTTTGGCGGAAATGCAGCTGTTGAATGACGAGTTATAACCGAACCATTTGACTAAATACTCTTTAACACCCCTCACACCTCGCCGTTCTTGCAAAATGGACTCGATTCGATAAACTAGCTTGTCACCGACCCGCTGCAGCTCTTCTTGGTAATAAGAACCTTTCAGTTCCTCACCCGAATCATCTTTAAGGACGTACGTGACCGGTCTTGTTTGGTTTAGTCGACTGACCGTAAACAACTCTTCTGTCCAAGCCGGCGTATAGCCCTTTTTGAAAGTTTGTTTGGCTTGGGCGATCCGCACGCGACCACCGGCTTTAAAATAGACTTTTCTGTCGACGACGTCAGGGGTCGAATACAACGTATGCCACACCTCTTCTTGATTGATCGGGGTAACTTCCGCCGGTGCCATCTTAATACTCCGATGATACGAATAATTGAAGTTGTGGACCAGTTGCTTTATCACGTCGACGTAGCGAAGACTGTTGGTTTTGGTAAAGTAACGCCACGTTTTTTCTTTGAGGGTTCGATTAAACCTCTCGACAATAGCTGCCTTGGTATCTTCATTCTCCGTAGTGAAGAAATGGACACCTTCGTCTTTAAGAAACTTTAAGAATGTTTTGTTTACGAACTCACTGCCTTTGTCTGTTTGAAAATTTATCGGTTTGCGACTGTTAAAAATGGTCTTCACCGCTGCTACTAAGGCTTTCCCAGTTTTGTTTTTCAGGGGAACAGCCCCAGCAAATTTACTAAACACATCGATACACGTCACTAGACAGGAAAACCCATCGTTGAATTTCTTTAAACCGCGCAAGTCTATTAGATCAACCTGGAACTGTTGATCGATACCACCAGCGATGGTCGCGCGTCTTTTAAATTTTCTACGCACTGGTTTGTGTAAGGTGTACGTATCCTGATGACCTAACCACTCTTCAACTTTCTTACGAGTAAGTTTGGTGCTACGTTGTAATGCACCGACTCCGCCATAAGACCCGGGTCGTTTTGGTTCGTATTAATGTTGTTTTAAAAGCTTATTTACTTCTTTGGCCATGCTTCCCACTTTTGAGTTTTTGTCCTTTTCTTTCTTCTGAGCGAATACGACGATGTTTTTTGCAATTTACTGGCAACCACCTTTTTTCGATTAATGGGTGTGACTTGTTCGGGTGGGGACTGAAGAGTTTTGTCGACAATCTCGTCTTTAAGTACAGTGGGTTGATTGATGGGAGGTTTCGAGCTCGACTCGTTAAGTGGAGACTTAATGTCCACGAGACCTAGAGGCACGTGACTGTACTGTTCTAGTCGAGTCAAATAACGCTGCAGTGTTCGCTGATATAATCTAGCTTTGTCACTCAACGGCAAATCTTCTCGCTCCAAGACTAGTTGCATTTGACTGTCCAATTTTCCCAAGTTATCTCTTAGAGCGACGGGGGGTCTATAAGGTTTTTGAGCCTCTCACAAACGATGGTCCATCAAAATCATTTTCTTGGCCATCTACAAGACCCCTCTTAGCACGGTTAGTATTGGTTTAAGGAGCGCACCTAAAAAACCTCCAGTTTGTAAAAAATTGTTTTCGTCCTTTGAGCGATAATGTCTTCTTGGTGAGTGCTCTCAGGGTGTTTTTGTAACGACGCATACGCCTCTTCTGAGGGGTTGTCAGTGTAACGTTACCTTTTAATACGTTGTGACAACATTCACAGAGTGTTTCTACAAGATCGGGTGACGCTATTTTCATAACAGCCTTGATGACTGGGGGTTTGACAGTACCTAGAAACTTTAACATTTCAGCATGTCGTTTTACCTTTCCCCCCATCATCTTATTTGGGTACGTAGACGACTTGTTGTTCGTGTGGAAATATTTGACCACGTAGTCTTAAAGTGTCTGGTGTTGCCTGTCGCAGGTCGATTAGCAAATAACCGTGTGGGGCCGACGTCGTGTCTTTAAAACTTTCTTGGACATAGGCAGTCTGACCTGGATACATCTGTTTGGCTAGATTAGGCAGTCTGACCTGGATACATCTGTTTGGCTAGATTTGTAATTTGCGATCCGTCTCGTGGATTTTTGAAAAGCACTATATAATGAGAATTCAAACTAATGGTTCTGTGTTCTTTGTTCTTGCCAAATAAATTTTGCACAATATACATTACGCTAATATTTCTATGATGACTCACTTTAGTGAATAATTCGTTACTCTATCATCCGTCTCACTCATCAGATCATCTATAACTAACAGGCGTTTCTTATCACCTGTCCACCGCTCAATGTCTGGCAGTCTTTCAATAAACTGAACTCCACTCATCGAATTATACATGGACTGCCACTCTCTATAACACCATATAATTTCGTCTGGGATAGGCATCATCATATCTTGGATATGTTGTAAAAACCTTTGTAAAAAGACAGTTTTGTCAGACCCCGTCGGTCCGGCTATGAGAGCAGTGAATGGATGTACCCATCTTGGGTCCATAGCTAACAATGATAAATACACTCATACGCAGTTATTTTATATCTAAGACCTCACTGCTCAGTGTTTTCAACAACGTGAGAACCAATGCAACGTGTTAAAAAATCATCACGAGAACCACTGCGAGCAAAACACCCAAGTCTGGTTGTAATGCGCCGATCTAAAAACGTTACTCACTCAGTCACAAGACTTTTTTACTTTTCATTCTTCGTCAACAGACCATAATAATGTGGGTAGTTTCACATTTTTAAAGCTACTGTTTAATATCATTGTTTTACAAGCTTGACCAGGGTCTGAGTACACTTTCACACTGTTACACATAAAGATCTCTAGTTTTATGTTCGATCGTAAAACGCTGGCCACACTAGTACCCAATTAATTATTCCTGAACATCTGAGCGCAATTAAACGGCGTTTCTGTGATGTTGAATTACATATTGATAACGGCTTCCGACCATTGTGACAAAGCCGTGCGCGTGAGCTCTGAAGTTATCGCTTGCACACGTGAGCACTGTGCATCTGTGATAAAACCATAGTTCTGATTTGAAACTCTAACTTTTGTGTCCCTCCATTGTCACAGTTCGAGCGTAGAACGCAATTAACTTTTTCCGACCACAGACCAATTAATTATTCATGAACACCTGAGCGCTGATCAAAGAAACTTCGTTTATGATGGTGAATTACATATCGATTCCACTTTTCAAAAACGTTCTGACAACCTCATTATCGATCGGGGCAAATCACCGCGAAAGTTTGCACGCACTATTTTCTGAAAGACTCCTCTACTCAACAACCGTTCTGGGACCGTCAACAAAAATTCATACCCGTGGACTACTTTTTTGACAAGCCTTTGTTTTGATATAATTATGAGACAAAGTCTGTAGACCGAGCATCATTCAACCGACAGAACTCGACGAGTAAAGACCACCAGACCAGTCGATTTGAAACCAAAAGAAACAACTTTCTGAAAAAAAGCAGCCGTTGTGAAGACCAGCCTTCTCATATCAACCACCAGACCAAATCAAGCTCACCACCAAAAACGTATGTTTCTTTTATATTTATATCTTGTATTAGGGTGTTAAATATCTGTCATAACTCTAAACCAAAATATATATGTCTGTGTCTGTTTTCGTTAAGCGTACTCTGTGGAGAAATATTTTTATATGGTTGTGTGTTTGTCTTTTTGTTTGTTTCTATTCGTGTCTGTCTTTGTTTTTTATTTTCATTTTTCGGTATTTGTGTTTTGTGTCTGTATTCGTTTGTTTTTCGGTAGGAAGTGTTGCTAAAAGTTAATTTTTTTTCAAAATTATTGTTATTTGTCTAGAAAGATACTAACAGGTATTTAAAAATATATTTTTAGTTGTTTTGTTGTTTGTTAAGTTGTTAAACCCTAACCATTCTTACACGTCATTTTTAAATATGTGTATATGGTTGTTTTTCGATAAGTTAAGACTTAACCGACTTATTTGTTATTGTATATGTACTAGGTAGTGTTAAAAACCTTGGTTCTGAAAAATTCCCTTAGTTTAAAAAAATTATCACATAAGAAAATGTTATTATTAAAAACCACGCCTTGATTGATACAAAGCTGACTACAAACTGCTGGTGACTCATCCATCGTGGATTTCAACTTGTAATCATGTTTTTGACGAAAACAGACAAATTGTACGCACCAGAATATATTTGGAATTTGAAACAACATTGTCCGTGATATTTAAAACAAAGACGGGCGGGTAAAATCGATATCATTTGATCTCGTGTCCACGTTATAGAAACACAACGGAAGGCAATAAAGCGGGAAAAATTAATGACACAAAGTGTCCGCTATAAAAAATAGACAAAGCAACGACTTGTTGGTCGAAGCAAAGGAAATATCAATATCGAGTTTTTATGGATCGTGTTTTCCGATGAAAAATTCATACTTGTCGTTCAGCGCGTGGACACCTGCAAGTGCGCCATTCGATATGGGGCGTGAGATAAAGAAAGGAGATATTTCTCATAAAAGAAAGGTCAAAAATCATAACTTTGCTTTCTAGTTATCGCGGGGCCAATTTTAATATCACAGAATAAAAGAAGAAAGCAAAGGGAGGGAAATGTTAATATATTACAACAACTAAATATGAACCCGAGTCAGTACAAACTGATAAAAAGTTACATACAGATTAACCGGCCAGTGAAAATTAAGAAAAACACTAGTTTAGAAAATAGCGTATTTTGGCTTTTAAAAAATGTGTGTGTGTGTGTGTATACCTAGCTATCTATAAGTCTTATTTCTATGTTTAATTTTCTTTTCTCTCTCTCTCTCTCGCTCTCTCTCTCTCCCTCTCTCTCTCTCTCTCTCTCTCTCTCTCTTTTTCTCTAAGTTTGTGTTTTATTTAACTGCTTGTTACATGTATTTTATTTTAATTCTTTTTTGTTTCTCTTTTCTCAGATGTCTTCAACTCAACGATATGGATGCTTGAAGTGTGAGCGGTCTTTTACCCGCAATCGGGATCTTACTCGGCATATGAACACGGTCAATGGGACGCAGAGACACGAATGCCATCTCTGTAGTAAAAACTTCACCACAGCGACTAGCCTTCAACGGCACATAGAACTCGGGCATGGGCCCGGAGCACCACGAACAGACACCACATCAGTTGTGCAAACCACATCAGTGGGGTACAGCCTGGTGTGTATCCGATGCGGGAAAACCTTCACCAGACGTGATGCGCTATCACGCCACACCAAGTCCATGCATTCTCTGACTCTATTGTCTTGTGACATTTGTGGTAAAGACTTTACCCGTGTTGATAATATACGGGTCCACAGAAACCACCAACACACCACTGCCCCTAATCCGATTCCACCATCAGGTGCCACAGAAACACCAACCTCATCATCATCAACATCAGGTGCCAAAAACTTTACAATACCAGACTCATCATCAACAACAGCGAACCCACAGAAATCATCATCATCATCATCATCATCATCATCATCATCATCATCATCATCATCATCATCATCATCATCATCATCATCATCATCATCATCAGGAGCCAAGACGTTTTCCTCATCTGCTGCAGCAGGCGACACAGTCCAGTCCAAAATATCTTCATCAGCGCCCTCGGGGCCCACTACCTCTTCAACAATTCCCTCTTCAAAAGCTGCAAGGCCAGATTAACAAGAAACGGCCACTGTCAATTACCCAACAAGTCCCTACCAAGAAAACTCGTCTGTCCTCTGAACAAGACAGTTTGTATGACTTACCGTCTGACATTAGAGAAATATGTACAAATAATTGATCTGCCATAAAGACCCATACCAACAATCACAAATACTTATCCACATTCACTTTCTTCCATAGTCCAGAACACACACACAAATAGACTGGGCAAGTCTTTTGACACTCGTCTTTGCACAACAGACAAAACGATTAAAATTAATTACAGCCATCATTCGATTTTACGCCACAGAGAAACACAAGACCTCCGCTTCTACCACGCTTCACACAACAACGCCTGTGTTTTAGAACAGCCTCATCTAGTCAATAACATTACAGATTTCAAATCTTTTGTCTCCCAATTACAAGACAGTGATTTTCTTACACCCGCACAAATAAACAGACCCAGCACAAGATACTATGTTGAAGCGATCCCGGCGACATCCTTCTATCTGTACCATACTCAAGACTACCCAATCGCTTGAGCAAACACCACAACAAAATAGACAAAAACACGTTTTTAGAAGTCCTCAACACCCAACAAGCACACGGCGGGAAAAATGTCGGGTTCCGAACAAACAACTCTGCCATATACACATACGAATAACACCGCAACTCCTTGTCTTACTTTTACATCAAACGACAGGTGCATCACAACAATGTCACCAAATCCCCCCTCAACATCTAAACTCTCTGTACACCAAACAAAATCTCTGCCACTATATACACACCAAAAACCATACATAAACTCTCTATCCAAATATCTCTCTTCCACAATACAACACAAAACCCAACCTCGCACCTCTCTGTCCTATTTTTACGACAATGACGACTCCCCTATAGGTCTGGTCTGCAGCTGTACCTGGTGATATATTTACTAAAAACCCTTTTGTTATCTATTTGTATACCATTAAAAACGACACCAATCTGTGATCATATAATGTTATTTGAAAACACACTGTCTTTCCAATATAAATATATAGAAATTGTACACACCTCTTGTTAATATATACTCATATAATGTTATTTGAAAACATTACGGTACATGTGTGATCCTATGTGTTACCATATGTGCTCCTATATGTTTTGTTACTACAAAACAGTATTGAAAATAAAATAAAGTATATTAACTAAAATCTTTGTTACCTATGTCTGAATATAGTCTAACTGTTGTAATATATATTGTAATATATGTCTAACTCATGTCTAAATGTTGTAATATAAATATTGTCTATATGTATAAATATATATCGGATAACTGTTGTAAATATATATCTAAATATATCGTATAACTGTTGTCTAAATATTGAGTAAAACATAAATAAACAACAACACCATTATCGAACTAATATATTGCTATTTAAAAAAGGCACACAGCACATTTTCCTTATATAAAAGTCACGCGCCTCCTGCGCGCCACCTGCGCGCCACCGTATTTTCTTATATAAAAAGTCACGCGCCACCTGCCGCGCTACCTGCGCGCCACCTGAATACGCTTAGTAAACAACATAGAATACTACTCACGTCTTTCATAAACAACACACTCTTCTTCACATCTAAGTCAGGTGCGCCAAAAAACTGCTATAGAGAGATCAAGTGCACACTTCTAAACTAGGGACCAGCTACTTAGACAAAAATTTAAAGTTTCCTCAGAGAACACACCAGAAACACACACATTCATTCACCAGGGACACAAATTATCCGCTTAATTTAGTAAACCCAGGCACAACAGCTCATAACCATCAATCACCATCCTCAGCTGACAAGCATGTATCTAGAAAAGCTACATTTAAGCCCACCTTCCACGCTAACCGTTATGACCAAATATATCACCCACTACCCACACGACAGTCCCACCAGCTATTAACTGCACAACAGACACCACTGGACAGTTGGACAGACTGGACTACAAGTAACAACCATTCACTTAATCGCAACGCAGGAACTACAGCAAGAAAATGGGAGTTTCCTCACCCAGTCTCCACCCGCCCAGAACGGAATTCTCACAGTTCATCCCTTTTACGGCAACTTACTCAATATAGTCCGGAAATATTAATACAGGCTCTTCAGATGCCTATAAAAATTCTACAGAACAAGATTAAGACCAAGCAACTTAAAACTGTTTTTAAAACAAGTTTGCAGTGTAACATTCGACCTGACGCGTTCTCTTCGCAAGCACTTTAGTGTTCTTTGTCCTGAGATAAAAGACATAGCTGAGTATCAGCGTAGAACTTTTAACTGTCACTTTTAGATGTTAATTTTTTTTTACATTGTCTGTTTAACATTTCTTTCTGTTCGTCAGAGCAGGGCGTATCTAAATTTGTTTCCAATTTTGTAATAACTCTATCGTATTAATACTATTGTTTTCTTCTTAATATTATCTCTGTGCTTATTCCTCTCATTCCTACGCTCACTATTCTCTTTTACATCTTTTTACATCTGCACCTTAGTTTTTTCATATTGAGGAAAATTAGGAAATCCTCACAAAACTAACTAGCTAAGTCACAGCGTTTACCTTTAACTGTTCCGGAAATATTAATTCTCTACATTGACTGTGGTTGAAGTAAAAATATTCCTTTTTGTTCAGAACAGACTGTATTTTAAGATAAAAACCGCACTTTTTGCAAAGATTAAGATACTGTAAACGTGTCCACGGACTCTAGAGAAATCTATTGCAGTGTATATTTTATTACTTGTTTACAATTTTGTATTAACCATTGTGTACCAAGTTTATTGCTTCTTACTCATTCCTACTCCCCTCATTATTTCTTTCCTATTGACTATTATCATGTCCGAGTGCAAAAACTAATCAAAATATAGGCAATACCACTAATTCATGGCTTAAACTATCAGGGCTTAAAATTGGTCATTTAAACATTTACCACCTGCTAGGTAAGCTTTCTGAAGTCTCCATCTCTCTCCAACAAAACTTCCACATATTCGGTTTTTCTGAAACCCGTCTCAATGACAAAATTACAGATGAAGAAATTAGGATTAATGGATTCACCACCATTCGCAGGGATTCTAACAGACAACATGAAACAGGGCTAGTCATATACATCTCAACATCTCTCCAGTACAGACGCCGTGATGATGTAGAACATACTGGCATTGAATGTTAATGGCTGGAAATAAAACTCCCCAACCTGACCCCCGTTTTAATTGGTTACCTGTACCGAAACCCTAGCTCTTCTACTGTATGGTTTGACACATTCTGACGAATGATGAACAACGTTTGGGCTTCTTGGAAGGAAATTATTCTACTGGGTGGATTTCAATATTGACCTTCACAAACCGAACAACACGTGGAATTATATCACCATCTCATACAACCTCATACAGTTAGTCAACTGTAGTAAAATCTGCGAGAATAATCACTCATTTCAGTAGATTTTGGTAATAAAATAATAATCAATAAACCCGCCCGATTGTGTCTGACGGTGATGGTCTCACAGGACAGCAACGCTGCCTTTTGTGCAGTGCTAAAGCCTATAGAACGATCCCACGGTAAAAATCTAACACGCGTTTTAGTTTCGGTTTCGAAAACGCACTACAAATATTTAACATTTTGCCCGATCTGATAGCGACTGTGGCAAGACTTACAATTAACGCTTTTGCGGAAGTGTGCCGCCAAACTACTGTCTGAATTAACGTAGTATTTTGACTTTAACGCTGGTAATCAGTAGTAATCCTTACAAATTTGGCAGTGTAACACGAGAAAATACAAATTATTAACGCCAATTCTTAACCCGCCACGCACAGCCCCGCTTCGCTTGACACGTTGTGCCTTGCATATATACACGCTGTAGCAAGGCCAACAGAAGCAAACAAGCAGACACATTTTATTTCCTCCTTGCGGTAGTATTACTGACGTCACTAAAACAAGTTAGTTATTTGAAAATACATGCTAGCGAGAGATGAAAAGGAGGGAAAGATGGCCGTCTTGTGTAAAATTTTTATTTGACGAACTGACGGCGAGAAAAATTGAAAAACTAAACCAATATGAAACTGCCCATAAAAATCATATGGTAGTATAGCTTAGAGTCCACTGAGCAAGAATGTGTTTTAAATAATATGGTAGTCCAAGTATTAGTTGAGTTATTGAGAAAATACTAAATGTCTACGGACACGCGATCAGACACACTGTTGTTCCTGCTTGTTTTTTTCATAACGTTAGTGGGGACGGAAACTTAGAAAAGAGGCATTGAGGTACATTCAAATTCGCTTGAGGAACAAGAGTATAGGAGGGAAAGGGGAGCGGTAGGAAAATTGTTACCAAAAACGAAACATCTTTTTGTATTGGGCATAACTAAAGCAGGCTGGCCAATCGACTACCAGACGCAGATTTTGTTTGGAATTAATTTTGCTTTTTAAAAACTACATTTGAATTCTGGTAGTCGCAAGCTTTTGATTGGCCAGTGCTAATAAATATTAGCAAAAGGCTTTCACTATTCATTGCCAGTTGAACAAAACTTTTCATTCAAATACGCTGAGATCAGCTGTGTTAATTGTAAAATTAAATAAATAAGTATTCACAGTCTGGACAGTGCAGAAGAAACTGAGGCCACTTCTTTGCAAGTCAGCGTCATTTGTTTATATTTCTTGAAAATTTGTGGTAAGAATGCTTTATGAATTTAATATGTTTAATCCCACTGCCAAAGTTAGATACTGCTATTGGGGAAAAGTGAAGGACGTGCCGGAAGCAGACATTGTTGAGTCCTCACATTGAAATGTATCTAACTGATATATGTTGTCATGATTATGTTGTCATATTATTGCATTAGAATATATTAGTAAGCCTATGTGTCCCATGAACACTGTTTAACATGCCTGAAGCATTTATATTTAAAAAAGAAAAGAAGAGGAAATCAAACCAAAGGAAATGTGGCTACCCCACATTATTTTATTGAGGAAAACTATGTAAACGTACAGTGGTGCATCTGCCATAGGGACCTGAGGTGTGGTCACAGCAAGGTGGGAGTCATGTAAAGTTAGGGGCGAATGCACCTGTAATGCACGCGAGGCTGACCCCATACCTCCGTAGGAAAATAATAAATATAATAAGTGATCAGATATAAAAGGCCAGGGTGTCCTTTTGTTGCAGAAGTTTTATTTCCTGTTGCCAGCTGGTAACAGGAAACCCGCCGAGTCAAAATAGCGCCATCAAGTCTCTGACCATTCGTTTATGCTGTCAAAAGATAACGGGAGGAGCTTGGGCACGTTTGAAAGACAGAGATTTTCTGCAACTACACACTGTATTATCGTTCTACAAGGAATCCCAGGTGATGTGTTGAGCATCTGGGTATATCTGACACTTTCGTTTAATAAACACTGGTATTTCAAATCATACTCAGGAAGTTTATGGGGTAAGATGACATTACATCCCCTCATACACAGTGACTCTCCCTCTTAGATGAATAAAGTGTAAGCTGTGAACATTCCAACAGGAAAGATATATATATATATATATATATATATATATATATATATATATATATATTATATATATATATATATATATATATATAATATTATATATTATATATATATATATATATATATATATATATATATATATATATATATATGTATATATGTATATATGTATATATATATATATATATATATATATATATAATATATATATATATATATATATATATATATATATATATATATATATATATATATATATATATATATATATATATATATATATATATATATATTGACTTTATAGTTAGTGGACAAAGAGTCCTGATATTTTAGTTGATCTTTTCTGTAAACTATCTTGTCCTCATTTTCAAAGACCTGTCCAAAAGATATGGCTGGACAGGCAGATTAAACTGTAAAGAAAAAATATTCATTTTAAAGAAAAACTTAACCACTGGTTTTATTCACTTCCTCATAGAAAATTAAAGTGTTTTTGTGTTGTGTACCATCATTTCATTTCTCCCCTAGACACTAGGTACATCATACACCAGACACTAGAGCCAAAATAGGGACCGTGCGAGATCTAGGGAGGTAGCGTTAGGTTTCCTGCACATAATTCATCATCATCATTTATAGAGTCAGGGGCCTACATGTGCTTGACCTCACACGGTTAATACAGACACGGATTTTCATTCTTTTAGAATACCATTATAACCTCCCCAGCAAATCTAACTTTGCTACACCAATCAACCCACGAGAGTACCAGACTCATCATCTACACTAATTGATCATGTCTATATGACCTGCCCAGAAAACATTATAGAATGCACAGTCCCAAAGACATCATTAAGTGACCACTATCCTATTTGCTGTACCTGGGCGAGAAAGGGGTTTAAAGCACCTAAAACGGAACACATCACAGTCCATTACAGGAATTTCAAAAACTTTAACATTCAATTATTTCTACAAGACCTACAAATATCCCCTCTCTCATACGTGTACCAACTTCCGCATCCAGAAGAAGCCATAACATACTGGACACAAACTTTCAACAACGTATTCGACAACCATGTTCCTATAAAGCAGGTTCGGGTCAAAAACATCAGAAAGACCCCATGGATAACCAACGAAATACTATCAACAATGAGAGAGCGGGACGAAGCACATAAGCTCAAAGATTTCAGCAGGTATCGGATGCTTAGAAACAAAGTACAATATCTCATTCGTCAGGAAAAGAAACTATATTTCAGAAAGATGATTCAAGACAAAGCAAACAGCAAAGAAGTCTGGGCAGCCATTAGAACACTAACACACAAATCAAAAGCACTAAACTCTTTACCAAAAAGCTGCTCCTTCACGGCAACTCATTTTAGCAACCACTTCAAAACAGAAATTAGCCATCTCAAGTCGACACTAACGCCAATGGACTGCGATATTAGTAAACTGACAGCCTTCTGCAACACCGAACACACCATAACATATCTAAGACATATTCCTTTTCTAACAGTACATGAAGTTCTCAAATATATCTTGGCGTTAAAAAACAACAATTCATCTGGGCTTGATGGTATCAGCAATAAGGTTCTACGTTACGCGGCACCCATCATTTGCGACTCCTTAACCTATGTGTACAACCAATGTATTGCACACAACTACTTCCCTGCTGCCTTTAAATCTGCCAAAGTGTATCCCCTCTATAAATCTGGCTCACATAGCGATCCAAACAGCTACAGACCAATATCCCTTCTATCATCTCTTTCAAAACCACTAGAGAAACACATTTGTAATACCACATTTCAACACTTAACAACAAACAAACTGCTCATTGATAGCCAGTCAGGTTTCAGACCCAAACATTCCTGTCACACAGCTCTCACCAAAATGGCAGACAACTGGCTGTCGAAAGTAAATGATGGAAAATTAGGTGGTGCTGTTTTTGTTGACTTCAAAAAAGCACTTGCCATGATTGACCACAATCATCATCATCATCAGTTGCCATCTCCACAACGGAGGTTGGCTGTAATGGATCTCCAACGTCTTCTGTCTCTTGTCTTGGTGGTACACTCTGATAGACTCTTTCCCGTCCATCTCTTGATGTTATCTTCCCACTTATAGCGCTGTCTTCCCCTTGCACGTTTACCTTCAACTCTCCCTTCTGTTATGGTCTTCTGCAAGGTGTTATGCCTTTTTATGTGGCCAAAGTATTTTAGCTGCCGAACTTTGACCTCTCTCATTAGTTCTCTTTTCATACCTAGATTTTCTAGGACCTCCTTATTTGTTTTCATCTCTTTCCATGAGATACGCCCCATTCTTCTATATATCCACATTTCAAGAGCCTCAATTCTTTCTTCCAAATGCTTATTCATCGTCCATGTTTCTGCACCATACAGAAATGCAGAATATATATAACACTTTATGATTCTCAGTTTTAATTTATGAGATAACTGTTTGGATGTCAGTATATGTTTCATGTTGTTGAATGTAGCTTTGGCCATTCCTATTCTCTTCTTGATTTCTGTTTCACATCTGCCATCTTCTGTTATTATATGACCAAGATATACGTAGCTCTTGACTTGTTCCAGGATTTTCCCATTTACGCTTATCTTTAATGTGGGTTTATCGTCTGTTTTGCTAATTATCATAGTTTTAGTTTTCTCAATATTAATGTCGAGTCCATATTCATGACTTATACTGTTCACTTGCTTCACTAGTTCTTGTAACTCCTGTTCGCTTTCAGCTAACAACACGGTATCATCTGCATATCTAAGGTTGTTTATTGATCTTCCACTGATGTTCAGTCCTGGTATTTCCTGTATCTGTTTGAAAATTTTTTCGGTGTATAAATTAAATAGGCAGGGGGACAGCACACAACCTTGTCTGACACCTCTTTTTATGTCTATGTATGGTGAATAATTCCTTCCCGATCTTACTGTGGCAGTTTGCTCCCAATAAAGGTTACTGAGTATTCTTATATCTTTTCCATCAATACCTATGTCTTTGAGGCATTCAATTATTTTCTCATGATGGATTCTGTCAAAAGCCTTCTTATAGTCAATGAAGCACATATACATACTTTTTTGGACCTCTGTATATTTTTCTGCTAATCTTCTTAGGCAAAATATTGCCTCTCTTGTTCCACTGTTCCGTCTAAAACCAAACTGTTCTTCTTGGATTTCGCTGTCTACTTTACTTTTTATTCTTTCCTGTATGATTTTGAGCAGTATCTTAATTGCATGACTCATCAGGCTGATTGTTCTGAAGTCTGAACATTCTGTTGCATTTGGTTTTTTGGGCAATGTTATAAAAACTGATGTCTTCATGTCGTGTGGTAAATATCCTGTATTGTATATATCATTGCATATTTCTGTGATTGTATCTATACCAAAGCTCTCCAGAGCTTCTATCATTTCAATGTTTATGTTATCCATGCCTGCTGATCTTCCTTTTTGTATCATATGAATGGCATTCTCTACTTCTGATCTGAGAATGTGTGGGCCTTCATTAGAATCTGGTGATGGTTTTTTACCTCTGTTGTCCTCGAATAGTTCTTTTACGTATTCTGCCCATCTGTTTGATATGTCTTTCTCATCAAGTAATATTACACCATTTTTGTTCTTGATACAGCTTCCTCCTTGTGCAAACCGCGACCGATTTGATAATTTCTTTATTTCTTCATGCATATCTCTTGTCATGTGCTTCGCTTCCAAGTCTTCTATTTCCTTACATTTTGTTTCTATCCACCGTTCTTTTGCTTCTCTACACATAGTACGTATGTCATTGTCTATTGTTTTATATTCTGGAGTATTTTTTGCTTTCTTTCTGCCATTTTATTCAAGATGTCATCTGTCATCCAAATTTGATTTTTCTTAGACTCCTTTTTAGGTAAATTTGCATTTGCTGATTGTATGCTTGTTTTTAAGCATTCCCATTTTGCGGTTGCTTTTTCTTCTGGGTTTTCTCTTCTATACTGCTCCATGCTTTCTGTCAATAACTGTTGGTATTTATTTTTGACTTCGATTAAATATTTCTGTTTTATATCTGGTTGTTTCAGCGCTGATATTTCTATCTGGGGTTCCTCCTGTCTTCTGTTTCCTGCTCTTTTCAGCTTTATATTTACTTTGATGACAACTGGATTGTGATCTGAATTTATGTCGGCGCCAGGATGTGTCTTTGCACTTGTGACACTGTTCTTAAATCTATGTTTTATCATGATATAGTCGATTTGATTACGTGTTACATCTCCTGGGCTTTTCCATGTGTATAATTTCCTTGGGTGATGTTCAAAAAAGGTGTTACATATGACCAGCTGGTTTTCTTCACAGAACTGGATAAGTCTGTCTCCTCTATCATTTCTTGTCCCTAATCCATACTGTCCTACTATTTTCTTGTATTTTCCTTTTCCTACTTTTGCATTCATATCACCCATTACTATCAACACATCTGTAGATTTGACTGGTTTAAGTGTGTGTTGTAACTCTTCATAGTATTCTTCTATTTCTTCCTCGCTGTAATCTTTAGTTGGTGCATAAGTTTGTAAGATTGATATGTCGAATGGCTTTGCTCTCATCTTTAGTAACATCATTCTGTCATTGTGTGTCCAGTATCCACATATGCATTTTTCTAACTCCTTCTTTATCAACATTCCTACCCCTCTTTCGTGTTTTTCTCCTCCTGAGTGTATAAGCGTGTACTGGTCTCTTGTTATGTAGCCTGTATCCAAAAGTCTTGCCTCTGCAACTCCCAGTATATCGAGTTTCATGTCGGTTGCCTCTAATATAAGATTTTCCAGCTTTCCTTCTCCGTTTAAAGTTCTAACATTCCATGTTCCTATTTTTAGGCTTCTCCTACTAGTTTTTAGGTGGTCTTTCTCAGAATGCTCCCTTTCAACAGAATTTAAGGAACACTCGTCATTATGTACTTCCTTACTCATTAGAGGAGTTGCCTCTTCCCTGTTAATTTGTACAGTAGATTCTTCCCCAGGGGACAGAGAGTTCTCTACATATCGGTTCTTATCTTGTTGTTGTGATTCCATTACTTTCTGTAGGAAGTACGTGGTAAGGCCCCAATCTCTTCCACGGTGGTTAACCATTGTCTTTTTCTATGTCCGACATGCCTCTAGTGCGCCACACACTTTGCTGTTTCGCTTTGCGAGCCGTTGATCTTCTCAGATTCCTCCGCCTCACTCACCGTCTCAGTCTTTGTGTACTAGGGATGGACATTCCCTTGAGTAAGATTGCTCCTACTCCACCCATGTAGTTTAGCCAGTCAGCCAAGACTGTTGCCCGGGATGTGGCCACCGCCGTACACAAGCGGTATTCTAGGAGCCATACATGAGCTAGACAAAGAGAGGAGAACCAAATAGGATCCTGACTATCCTAAAAAGGACATGGCTGTCTCTCACCGTGAGGTACTATCCCTCTCTCTTTATCCTACATAGTTGGAAACCCTCAGAATAGGCCCTAATCCACTAAACATCATCAAATCATTCCTGGCAGATCGACAACAGTTAGTGCTTCACAACAACTCGACATCAGATTTCTCGAAGATAGATACAGGAGTATCGCAGGGTTCTATTCTTGGGCCCCTACTCTTCGCAATGTTCATCAACGACCTACCACTACATCTAAAATATTCAACTTGTGACCTCTTTGCAGATGATTGTACTATCTACACTAGTGACAATGACTGCGTGGCACTTGAAATGACTCTTCAAAGCGATGTAAACAATCTAATAAAATTGAGTAATATGAATCGTATGCCAGTAAACACAGTAAAAACAAAATATATGTTGATTACCACCAGACAGAAACTCCTAAGCTGCACCAAAAGATCGCTACAGCTACACGCGGAATCAATACAAATTGAACATGTAACAGAACACAAAGTTCTAGGGATCACGATTGACCAGCACTTAACGTGGAACTCCCATGTACGGAATTTAACCAAACACTTAGCTCAAAAGACGTACCAGCTAGCCAAAATAAAACACTTCTTAGACGCAGACAATAGACTATTGTTCTACACCTCACATATACATACACATCTAGATTACTGCTCTACACTATGGGATGGTTGCCCTGCTTCCACCTCGAAGAGACTGCACTCCCTGCATAAGAGAGCAGTACGTCTGATCACCGATATTCGCACGACACCACACACAAGGACCGGAAAAGAACCCAAAATACTGTCCCTAAAAAAACGTCTTCTCTACAACAAAGCCAAGCTGACTCACGCAATCCTATCTAACAATGCCCCGCCGTACCTACGATCACTGTTTCAAACCAGTAGAAGAGAGGGACAAAAATTACATCAGTTACATCTGCCCAAACCTAGGATCGACCTGTTCAAAAAGAGTCTAGCCTACTCTGGAGCCTACTTATGGAACATCCTTCCACACCACCTAAAAAGCCTACCTAAACAAAATTCATTTAACAAAGCACTTTTCAAACACTTCCTCAACACTGATTATCTACCCCCATAGAAACAGCATTTGCCTGTCAAAAACATCTAATCCATAGGTCAACATTTCTTTTCCTCTTTCGCTCGTCTTTTTTTTAATTGAATAATTTGTTTTATCCATGTAATATTATTATTTTCATTTTAAAATATTATTATATAATGTAATGTATTTGAGAATGTACCCGCATACCACTGTGCTTTAGGAATGTGAGTCGTGAGAATTTTGATGATATACATTGATACACCGATCCCATTTGTAGTATTTGTATAGTTAAAATAGTGTGGAAATAAAAATTAGTGGAGTTGTGAGGTTTCGTCTTCGCCCCGCCTGCAAACGCATCGGGTATTGTTAGACAGTAACGAAGAATAATTAATACTATCTTTCCCTAACGTCCTTGAAACTATTTAGAGCATTGGGATACGATCAATCCGGTTTTCATCTGGAGGGAGTGAGAGAGGAGCGACAGAAAAATGATACTTTTAACACGTGTTGGTTTGAAACAACACAAATTTGTAAGCAAACGCGCGTAGTATTGTTAGGCAGGTTTGAATAAAAAGGCGGAAACGCCCCATGTATGCCGCTTAATATAATCACATTGTGGGAAATGTATTAACTCACAGACAGCGCATGGCTTGCCAAATAGTACAGTTTATGACGTAACAGACTAGTGGTTTCAGAGTGAACAAAGGGAGATAGGGGGAAAGATGGAGTATTTATAGAAAAGTAGAAATTTCTGAATATTCTGGAAAATATATGGACTTCTTTATTAAAAGGGATATGACCATAAAACTTGGTTAGTTTGATAGAATATCTTCTCCTGAGTAATAATATGTTTTAAAATACAAATTCCTCCAGATAATGATAAAGATATGGTCAAAATACTGTTTATGTTCGTACAGACAGACGGACAGACCCTCGTTTTTGCATTCACTATCGTTGGCAATTTTTTGCATGCGTTGTTAAAAAGAAGCAGAAGAGGGAGGGTCAAAGTCCAAAGGGGGGAACTTTAGGAGTGAGAGGCAAATGTATTAGACTAAAAAGCAAGTCTATTTTTAACTAATGCCAAGATCAGACGGACCGACCGACAGAAGTACACGATAATTGGGCTGTAATTTTGGCTTTCTTTCCAAATTGAAGTCAGAATTGGGAATCGCCCGATCTTATTGGCCAAAGTAGTAGTGAATGTGCAAAACGCACCGCATTCAGGCGGCGCGCAAAAGGCCAGCCAGGAGGCGAATGACTTTTATATAAGGAAATGTGGTGGCACCTGTGGTGGCATGTGACTTTTATATAAAATATAAAAAATCGATAATGACGGAAAATATAAAAAATCGACAATGACGGAAATATAAAAAATCGATAACGGCGGCTTAGGTTACTAAGGGTTTTTTAAAGCGAGTGGAGCCTTTTTGTACTGGCGAGGGTGACGATGTATGGTGGGGTGTAGGTTAGTGGGGATTTTTGTGTGCTGTATTGTACCGGTAGTGAGTTGGTGTGTTTGTTTATACATATATACATACAATATATATATATATATATATATATATATATATATATATATATATATATATATATATATATATATATATATATATATATATATATATATATATATATATATATATATATATATATATAGTGTTCAAATGAAACCCGACCGTGCAGCGCCAAGTGGACATTCGTAGGAGGAGCATGATGACGTCACATCTGACGTAATAAGCGCATACGAATGTACAAGTGTGTAAGTGTTCATTATCATAGTATTCATTGGTTGTGCTGCAGACCGTTAAAATAATGGCCGGTGTGATAAGGAATCCGTCCAAGGTCGATCACCATAAGGAAGAACGCATGGGGTGGAGTTTGAACCGCCTGCTGCGTTATGAAGAGGAGGGTGATGCATTTCTGTTGCGCATAGTGGCAGGCGATGAGTCGTGGTGCCACCACTTTGAGCCGTGCAGCAAATCAGCGAGCATGCAATGGAAACATCCCGGATCATCAAAACCCAAAAAAATTCAAGTCACAGATTTCCGCCGGTAAGGTTATGCTGACCGCATTTTTTCACCCTGAAGGGCTTCTATTGGTAGGCTTTAAAGAGCCTGGCGTGAACATCAATGCCATCCGCTACAAAGACACACTAGACAACCTGAAATACAGCCATAAAGAATAAACGACCCGGCATGCTTTCGCGTGGTGTGATTCTGTTGCACGACAATGCTCGTGCACATGTTGCGAACATTGTGCTGGAAGCGTTAGCAAGGAAAATGTGGGAAGTTCTGCCACACCCAGCCTAAAGCCCCGATCTGTCACCATGTAACTTTTATTTGTTCGGACCCTTAAAAAATCTCTAAAGGGACAACGATTCGACTCCAATACAGACGTCAGGGCCTCGGTGACCAAATGGTTCAATAAGCAACCAAAGTCATTTTTCTCGGACGGCATCCGCCGTCTACCCAAGCAGTGGGATGCATGTCTGAATGCCTATAGTGACTATTTCTAAAGAACCCCAGTGAGTACTTGCTTCATAACAATTGCTGTATTTAATTCTACTACTCCTGCTGATGTACCTTACATATATTTGTTATAAAGCCACTGGGACGGGTTTCATTTGAACACACCTCGTATATATATATATATATATATATATATATATATATATATATATATATATATATATATATATATATATATATATATATATATATATAAAATCGATAATGACGGAAAATATAAAAAAATCGATAATGGTGAGTAGGTTAGTAAGGGGGTATTTGAATCGAGTGGAGTCTTTTTGTGCTGGTGAGGGCGACGACGCATGGGTGTATTGTGGCGACGCATGGGTGTATTGTGAGCATTTGGCCGGGGCTGCCGACTCGTGGAGTGTGTTGGGGTGTGGGTTTTTTGTGTGATGTTGTATTGTGCCCGTAGTGTGTTTGTCTAAGGCGGGTGTGCCAACAGCGAGAGGTGGGATTGATGTGTTAGAGACTTGACTATACTAGGTTTAACATCTAAAGATACGAGGGAAGTGTTAGAGTTCTAGAGGTGGGAGTGAAAGAGACGTGTCACTATAATAGGGCCAGCGTCGAGAGGTGGGAATGAAGTGTTAGAGACTTGACTATGTGAGCGCGCGGGATGGGTATTTTAATTGTTATGTGTTGTCATTTCTTACTTTTGGTGTCAGTTTTCACATTTCATAATTTTTACAGCACAACATTCACACTCCCATATCTTAATTTTGCAACACAACAGTCACACTTACATTTCTTACTTTTGGTATCTGTTTTCACATTTCCACTTCGTAATTATTGCATCACAACCTTCACATTTCCATTTCATACTTTTGGTATCAGTTTTCATATTTCCACTTCATAATTTTTGTATCGGTTTTCATATTTCCATTTTTTACTTTTGGTATCAGTTTTCATATTTCATAATTTTTACAGCACAACATTCACACTCCCATATCTTAATTTTGGCACCACTGTTTTCATATTTCCACTTCATACTTAACATCGTAATTTTCATATAGACATTTCATACTTCTGTACTATAATTTTCATATCTCGCAATTTTCTTAGCATAATTTTGAAGCACACTTTTGTTGTTTTATATGTTTCCATTTTACAAATGCATAATTTTTACCTATGGAATTACAGAAATAACAATAAAAAATAATAAAACATTACTGATACGGGACAAAGTTGGTTTTCAACTTGTTAAATTCATAGTTGTGTCATTACTAGATGGCGAGTTTCCACATATTTACTCGCTACCCAGACGCAAGCTAATCCTACGATTTCTAAAGCTTTGTCTTTGGTCGCTTTCTACCTCTATATATCTAGCTAAAATATCAACCATCTCGTATACAATTTTACTGATCATTTTTTACAATAAAGCGGCACACAGTTAAATTCTTAATATACATATACTGCGTAGGCGTGAGCGCGGTTCGTTTTGTTACAAACAGAGAGAATAATATTGTTTGTTTTATTAAATTACACTCATACACAGTTATTTTATTCAACGTGAGAACCCCTGTATTCAACAACATGAGACCCACTTTCTTCGTTACTCACTCAGTGTAAACCCAACAGTGCGAGAATCACTGCCTCGTGCTAAAAACGTTACTCACTCAGTCACACAATCACGTGAATTTTTTGTCACAGTTTCATTTCATATTTCCATTTCATAATTTTTGTATCACAGTTTTCATATCTCTTAATTTTGGTCTCACAATTTGCATATTTCCATTTCTTAATTTTGGTATCATAGTTTCATATTTCATAATTTTGGTCTCACAATTTTCATATTTCATAATTTTACCATCACAGTTTTCATATTTCCATTTCATATTTTGTTGTTGTTGCACCGCAACAGTAACACTTCCATTTCTTAATTTTGGTATCCCAGTTTCATATTTTCATTTCATAATTTTTGTTTTGTGTATTTCATGAAAGTTTAGGTATAGGTACACTGTCCAAAAGTGAACGCATCAGAACGTTGTTATCTATGTGGATGTGTTGTAGTCTTGTTACAAACAACAACAAGCTGATTTAGACGTAGCTTTAACATTTTTTTTACTGGAAGAAGTTTTACCCTTTTACATGTATATAACAACCGATTTGTTCCAAAACCTTCATGCAACTATGTTGATGTTTGACATGAGAAAGAAGGAATTTTTATAAACACTCACTATGTTAGGTCCCTTTTTTTCCTACCCGCTATTGAATAAAGAGGAAAATATAAAAAAGTAATGCATGTTATAGAGGAAGATGACTAAGGAGTGGTGGGGATGATTTTGGTTTTTTTGTTGTGTTGGCGTGTAGGTATTGAGAATATAGGACGATGCGAGGTCCCGTTTGTAATTGTCGGAGGCAGCTATTCTTGTGATGTAAAAAATATGACAGGGAATTCCCCGTTGTTGGGTGATTGTAATTACATATTGAGACGGGCGCTGGGTCACGTGGTAGTTTTCTTTATTATTTATAGTATATCATGAGTAATAAATCTACTCACCCATCTAGTGGTATGTAAGTGACCCGCATACAGCCGTATTCGCCAACATAAAAAATAATGTCAAACGCTGGACAAGGCCAAATAGACAGTTTTATTGAACACAACCGTAGAGATACATGTCACAGGTAGACTAGTTTATGGTGCCAACTAGATACTCCTTAGTGTTCTAGTCTGTAACTGGAACAATGTCGAGGTCAGTCTCATTCATTTTTAATAAAGCCCCACACGCACGTGCTGTTACCCTCCCTTGTTTTGGAACCAGATCGATGACCCGTGCAAAACATCGCGCGTAAGTTTCTGTTCATGTCACAAGGTCAAAACACAATCGTTCAATAGTAGAAAGTTATAAAAGAAACATTCCTTCGTTCATATGTTCGAATCCCCGCGACTTAAGGCTTCACTTTTTTTCCACACGGGCGATATCTGGTGATAGGTTTTATATTCTCTCCCAATCGGTTCAAACATTCGGCGACCACGGAAAAGTAGTACATTAAATAAATGTAACTATGTATTTGTTCCAATTATCAAAGCTTTCAACGGTTGATTTTTTTTCAGAAGAATGGTCTTGGTCTCAGACGGATTTTGATGGTCCACTGGTTATAACGTGAGATGATAGAAATGTACCCATGAGGTAATAGAAATGTACCCATGAGGTGATAGAAATGTGCCTGTGAGGTGATCGAAATGTACCCGTGAGGTGATAGAAATGTGCCCGTGAGGTGATAGAAATGTGCTGGTGAGGTGATACAAATGTGCCCGTGAGGTGATAGAAATGTGTCGGTGAGGTGATAGAAAGGCACCCGTGAGGTGATAGAAATGTGCCTGTGAGGTGATAGAAATGTACCTGTGAGGTGATAGAAATGTACCTGTGAGGTGATAGAAATGTACACGTAGGGTGATAGAAATGTGTCCGTCAAGTGATAGAAATGTGACCACCGGTTTTGGTAGGAAACGTTAGATATGACTCACCAAAGTATTTTCGCACGTGTAACAAAAGCTGGCCTCGGTAAAAACTAACAGTTGCGGTCTTCAACCCGCTCTCCAATGGTTTAAGTATTTCATCACTTCTTGTCACGTACACCCAGTTGGTGGGAACAATGGAAACCACCTTCAACGAGGTATGAGCCCTAGGTTCTGTCGTTATCACACCACCTCTTCAGTAAAGTATGACCATGAGTGTCTGGGTGTGTGGGCGCCACCACAACGCACCACCACATTTTCCTTATATAAAAAGTCACGTGCCACTACAGCGCGCCACCACATTTTCCTTATATATAAGTCATGTCACGCCGCCACAGCACGCCGCCTGAAATCGATCAGCTTTGACGGTCGGCGGCTAAGGATCAAAGAAGAAAGAAGAGATTTTGCTATATAAAAGTCACACGCTACCACAGCGCGCCACCACATTTCTTTATATAAAAGTCGCGCCTCCTTCACGCCACCTGAATGCGGTGCGTTTTGCGCATTCTCCACTACTGGCCAACACATTTAATATTACTGGAAAATTTGACGGCTCGACGCCATTTGTACTTATACTGTCCCTTAACCAGGACGATGTGCTGAAATATGAATTGTAACTAAAACAAAAGTAAATACTTAAACAAATTCATAATCCAGCCGGCAGCAAAGCTGAATCTGTGCCATGGTCATCGTTCCTGTGTTTATTAATTGAATTTGTGGTAAGACAGAAATTATTAATATTTTATTTAAAAATGTGAGTGAGAGATACTGCTATACGACTGTAAGTACTTAGACTAGGTCCCTAGCAGACTTATGCAGGGCCTAGAAGTTGATTTATCTTATAACAAACTACCAGAGATGTAGAATACACATGTTTTCTTAGGTGGTCAGGTGGAAACATATCACCCACCTTATTGTATGGAAAAAAGAGATTAATGATAATATTTCAGATGCAGTGCAGCCATTAGAGGAGAGGAATGAGAAAAAACAAACTGGTACACCTTGTTATGTGGATGAGTTGGGTTGGTCAGATAGATCTGACCCAGGTCTTTTATTTTGCATGTATTATAATTTGTGGAAATAGTAGATTAAACCTGATGTAAACAAGGAAACATAATTTTATGTTACAGGGTTTTTTGTCTGGCACTAGTCCGGTGCCAGATTTCTGAGTGGTGAATTTGAGAAGACTTTGTATTCCAGCAGTGATAGGTGTACACGCTGTCTACCCTATTACTTTTGGACAAGTACACCAGTGGCCGTTGGCCGGAGTGAAAACTGACAGCTACTACATGTGCTAGATAAGTATATATCTGGCACATGACCATTCATCATCGCAAATTAGGGTTTCCAACTGATATAAATAAAACTGTTTCCACCCCAGAAGTTAAAATTAAAAGTTGTGAAATAGAGACTTGGGAGTGATTACAGAATCCCGACCTACCATCCAGTGCTAGTTTAACAGCAGTATTAGAAATTCATTAACACCATTACTAGATTTTTAAAATATGTGTTTGGACAAATTGTCCCTTTTGTTTAAATGAATTATCTATATGTATATAAATTGATTACCTTTGAGTTTGAAAGTCCTGACCAGAAGAATACTAGGTTCATGACAAAATAAAATTGTAAAAAATAGTTTAATACCAAAATTTAAAGCACGGTGTTAGTTCAGTTGATCATAGAACTTAATAGTTGTTTGTGTGTGTGTGTTTAAGTATTAAAGTACCATCACACCCCATGTTCATAACCCTAGACATTAGACGTAGTCATCATACATACTAGTCAAGAATAAGTCTCAATGAGATCATAAGGTGGTAGCAGATAGGCTCCCTGAGACTTCACCCTAAAACTTGTTATACTCAGGGGCCTTCACAGCTGACTTCATTCAGTACAATATAAATG
The DNA here is from genome assembly GCA_024509875.1 of Oreohelix idahoensis. Taxonomy (NCBI): domain Eukaryota; kingdom Metazoa; phylum Mollusca; class Gastropoda; order Stylommatophora; family Oreohelicidae; genus Oreohelix; species Oreohelix idahoensis. Next base: position 277,613 of record JAMPIV010013679.1, on the reverse strand, counting down.
CATAACAACAACATTTCATAACATCAAAATCCACCACAAGAATGTACCCGCATACCACTGTACTTTGGAAATGTGAATGTTTTCGTTTGCTTAAATTGGATGATGTATATGAGAATAAGCAGATATTACATTATTTTTTAAAACTGCTCATATGCCTTACCTGCCACAGAAGTGCGTATGAAAGTGTTATTATTATTATTTCATTTTCCACCAAGAATGTATGGATATAAGCGAGAATTTGTTTATGTAATTTTTGTATTGATGATTGATGACGCATTCGAAAATACAGATTAATTGTAGACGGTTTTACCGCATGAGTGAGTGTCGGTATATATAATTATTTATTTTTATTTATTGTTTTGTTTTGTTTATTTTATTATTACTTCCCCCCCCCCCCCCCCAATTACTATCTTGTTTGTTTTAAAAGAACAAACCTACTCATTTTTAAAAATTATGATTGCATATTGTAAATGAATGCTGTTATGTTAACTTTATAATGTTGCATGCCTTTAAATTAATGCTTAAAGTATCATGTGGGAATGAAAGGATATAGTATGCAAGATATATGAGAGTGGAAGGGCAGAATGTAAGACGGGTTTGCGCGCCCAATTCTTAACCATTCGAAAATAAAGTTCGTTCGTTCGTTCGTTCGTTCGTGAACTTTGAAACATTAATGCACTGTGTAATGTCTTGCGGTGTTAACCCTCGGCTAACAAGATGGATAGCAGCTGCCTTAACTGAGAGATCAGTGACATTTCGCTTGGGAACATGGACATTAGACCCAATGCGCATTTGCCCGGGACTATACCAGCCTTCTCCACTATCACCGGTGCTGTTAAAAATCTATGCAGCAAAAGTAGCCACCATTCAGCCAACTGGGTTGGGGGGAACATGGCTTTTGCTGATAACATACTCATTTACAGAACTGGCTCTGACGAACAGGACATGGTTAATACCATACATGGGACACTACAAGAGGTGTTTAACTGGTGTGAGGAAACTGGCTCCAAAGTAAATCCCAACGAGGTCTGCGTGATGTGGTGCTCCTTAAACAACTCCATAGTGAAAACAGATCTTCCAGATATTACTCTCAACGGACAGAAAATTGAAAGGCAGGAAAAGCTGACATACATTGGAGTTACATTCGATCGCAGGCTTTCGTATAAGTACCTTGTTGATCACATCATACAGAAATGCAAGATAGGTCTGGCAGCACTGAAAATAATGGTCGCTGCGCATCTTGAGCAGAGATTATTATTTCTTCTTTATCACCAGCTCGTCATATCAGTCACTGAGTATGGGCTGGAAATACTCACGCTGTCAGTAACACAATGTGAACGACTAGAACGCATTCAAAATGAAAGGATGCGTTTAGTCTTGGGTTATACGCGTGATACCCCCATTGTGACAATGAGGTACACGCTTGGAGTGCTGTCGATTAAATCCAGATATGTGATGGCCCAAGCAAAAACCTAAATGCCAGTAACCACAGACAAACGGCACCTCTGCATGGATAAATAGCTGACATCAAGGGAGCAAAAATAAACATTTATAACACATAAGGAAGGGAAACCCGAGGCCTGTAAACAGTAAATAAATATTGGACAAACATAAAGGTATGTTTTCAGGCACTCGTAAGAAATAAAGAAGTAGAAAACTAGACAACAGAAAAACAACAGTCGTGAGTGGCTTTCCCAGGACTCGAACCCAGGGCCTTCCGTGCGACAACCCCGCCTAGCTAAAGCAAAAATAAAGAGGGGATGACATTAATGGCACAGGCAGAAACAGCGATCAGGCAGGTGACCACAGTTGAAAATATATTCAAAGGGGAAGAGTGGAGTAAGTCAGATGAGAACTGGTTTAACTACCAGCAATTCATCACCAGCCTTGGCAGAGAGTGTAGAACTTGGGGCAATGGGAAAGTGGAAATGGAAATTAGTCAACTGATACTCGATCATGCCGGTGATAATGATGCCATTGTGTATACTGATGGGTATGTGATCCGTGGTGAGAATTCAGGTTGAGGCTTCTCTGTTAGGACAAAGGGAAGAATCTTTGCCGAACATAGCAGTGCGTACAAGATAACAACTTCCTGCTTGAGAATGGAAATAGAGGCAGCTACTGCAGCTTTAAGGTAGCTAACTGAAACTTCAGTAACAAAGGCAGTCATTGTGTCAGATTCTCAGTCCATGCTTCGAAAGGTTCAAAATGGTTGGTTAAGGCATGAATGGAAAACCTCCATAGAAGCTTCGAATTTACAGGAGCTGGTGTGGATCTACTGCCCTGGTCATGCAGGGATTTCGGTAATGAGAGAGCTGACAGCCTAGCATCAAGAGCACCAACAGTGGGGACATTGGATGTGGATAAGGGAGAGATACCGAGAACGATTAATGATCACATGTTAAAGAATGACACTGCAATAGATGAATCATCAAGGTTAAGACTCTTGGAATTGGGCATCAAACGTCAGGCTATCAGAGATGGACGTATGCGAGGATGCAATCGTCGTGTTTATAACCAACTGTGACGACAGGATTTCGGTGAGATAGTGAAAGAGTGAAAGCGACAGATTCTGTGAGAGAATAAAGATCTATTTTGTTAAGAATGCCTGATATCTGTAGACTCATCGAAGAACACTTTTCTCACTATCACGTTAGTTCACTTTTGTGAAACTGAAAAGGAATATTTAGTAGAAAGGTAATCTGTATCTCTCTCTTGATTGAGTTAAATAGAGACAGAGGATTAGTATTCTAGTCACACTTCTATCCCTTCCATGATTGATTTGATCGTTATTTCATTTACAATTATTTTCGGCTCGTGCCACCAGGTAAAAGAATAAAGAATTTATCTTAAACTTATTACCACATTGAACTCAACAACCATACATCTGACAAGTTGCAAACCAAAGCAGACACGGTTGGTTTAGTTATTCAAATATAAAATAGAATTTTCAAAAGGAAAAATTAAAGAATCCCACTATACAGAATGACAGTTACACTGGTATTATTGCACATTTAGTGTTACATTAGGCAAGTTTCATCACTTGGTGTCAAAGTTTGTGAAGTTATATGTTTCGCATCTCAATAATGTTGTTTGTTGCTCATCTTTTGGGAGATTTGTTGGTCTTCTGGAGTTGATGTTGGCGGGTTTTGACTCAATGTGTTCCTCGGCTCTCAGATCATTACAATGGAAGCTATAGAGCAGAAGGTCAACAAGTTCATGAGGAAATGGCTATGGGTACCACCAGATCTGTCAGACGTAGCACTGTACTGCAAAAAAATCAAAACTTGTGCTTACTTTCAAGTCAGTTGTTGATGAGTATAAAGTGGGACAGGCTTGCAATGATGCTGCGCGAGTCAGCAGATGACGTGGTTAAGTCCATTCAGCCAACACTGAAAACGGGAAGAAAGTGGAGAGTGGAAGAGGCTGTTGATGCCGCCCAAGAGTCGCCCAAACTGAGAGAGGCAATCGGATACTCACAGACAAATAGACGGGGATTTGGCCATGGGGACATCCGCTGGTGGTCCAGGCATCAAGCAGGAAGCGCAGAGAGACATGACAGTTCAGGAGATACGAGGAGCTGAGAATGAAAAGATGTTGCAAAAAGCAGTGCAGCAGGCCCAACAAGGCCAATGGACTACATGGGAAGGAGGCCTGCAAAGGTCCTTGACATGGAATGATATATGGCATATGGCACCTCTTAGGCTCAGCTTCATTATTAGATCAATGTATGACCTCCTGCTATCGGCCACAAACCTTGAGAGATGGGGAAAGTCGTATGATGAGCAGTGCCCCCTATGCCATGAAAGGCAGACTCTTGAAAAAATGCTTTCAGCTTGCAAGGTGGCATTAGGGCAAGGACGATACACATGGCGCCACAACAAAGTGCTAAGTCAGCTAGCTGGCTGCGACAATAGATCTAGCAAGGATGAAGGCGAATATACATAAACAAATGGACGAAATTTGGTTTTGTCACACCAGCGAGCTACAGGAACAATAAGCATTCACATTCTTCGAAATACTGAGGGAGACTAAGCACCTCTGGGTTTGCCCGGAGTGCAATAATGTCGATTCTGGTCAACAATAACAATAATAATTGTCATTTATTATACACCACTTATGCCTTCTGCTGTTATGTAACGCCATAATTAGATCATGCCCGATGTAGATTAATTGTAATGAAATACGTTATATGGCTTTGTCCAATGGATATCATTATGGTGTAAACTATTGAAATATATTGATGCTGAAATTTGTATAGGCAGAAATGTTGTCATTGCGGTGTTTTTGCAGTACTAATTCTGCATCTACCACTTTTTATATAATGACGATAAATACTGAAAATACGATAATTGTGGCCGGTTGGTCACAAAGGACAGTCTAGCTGTCCGATGATCGTAGTAGATCCCAGTTCTTGCATTCTTCTGCGTAGTATCTTGTCAATCGTATTGACATTCACGAAGAACGCCTTGACTGTAAAAGTAATTCGCTGAAGACTTGGTAGTTTTCTATCCATTATTTAAGCATGATTAAATATCGTATTTACAATTCTAATAATTAAGTGCAGGGTTCATCTTCATGCCCGCTTCTCATAAGACCAACAACTTCATTCTTTACATTTCAACGAAATACAAATTCTTCATCTTCTGAACTGATCGTGAAATAATACAATGTGCCTTCGTTTCAATGTCTCATTTATTTCTGCGTTCTTCTTGTACCTGTCTGGTTATCTAGAAATACTGGTTCACCACCAGGGCTTATTGTTTTCACCAAGACCGTGATATATCGTTATTACTTTTGCATTTCACTTTATTAAGTCACTGAAAGTCATTAGCCTACACGTGGCAATTCAACATCATCTTCTGCCTTCGATGAATTTAACAGTTCACAACAATCGAGGTGCATTACTTGGCTTTTTACAATGTCACGTATTCAACACTACTATCTGTGGATGAACTGTTGTTGTCATGATAAAAACGAAATTTAAATCGTTGCATGTACAAGCAGTGGTGGATCTACATTTTGGAGGCCCTGAAGCTTGAACTCTTAAAGGGGCCCCTTTTATTAAAAAAAAATTGTGAGGGTGGGAAAGAAATGTATTATAGAGATAAATGGACTTGGAGGACCTGAAGTTCAAGCTTTATAGTAGATCCACATCAACAAACATATAAAAACTGAAGGCAAATGAATGAATTTTCAAAAAAGAAACAACTCTGCTGGGAGTTGAATGCAGAACATTTGCTTGGAAGGCATATATTCTGATCACTAAACCACTATCCACCTTGGTATATGTGACTTTAAATCTTAAATATTTTAATGATTACCTTCATCATTTAGAATTAGTACGTTGAAGACATACCAAGAAAATTATAAGTTAAGAAAATTAGCAATGAGGAAAATATAAAATGGGTGTATCCATAAGAGATTTGTGCTCAGAAGGAAAAGTTAAACTTACCAGAACATACTACATGAAGCACATTTTACAAAATACCGGTACTCTTATTTCTGTTTTTTCTAGCAACATATTCTCGCACAGTTTTGCCGAATGAGCGCTTCCTTGCAATGTCATTTTCTAGAGACAATATGCATAAAGAATTTAAGCGCTCTTCAGTCATGGTAGACCGAAATTTGTTTTTTAAAATAAAGGATCATCATCATGCGACGTATTCTTTCCAGAACGTTGTTTCCATTACAGCTGCTCTGAACGCATCACGATTCTGGACAAGTCGACCTGCATCAGCCAAAGACAAGTTCAGACTCTCTATGATGTCCTGGGTCTACCGTCGTCTAGGTCGACCCCTTCCCCTTTTTCCAGGGACCATGCCTTCCATCACTATTTTTTCCAGATTATTATGTCTTTTTATATGACCGAAAAATTTCAGCTTCCTTATTGCGATGGTATTCAGGAGCCAATGTTCCTGTACGTTTAGTGAGTGCAGTACTTCTCTGTTGGTCTTTTTTTCTGACCAGGGTATTCTCAACATCCTTCTGTAGCATTTCATTTCGAATGATGTAACCTTTTTTGCAACTGTTTTATTGAGTGTCCAAGTCTCGCAGCCGTATGCTGCTACTGGGAATATACATGCTCTGATCAGTTGTAACTTTGTTTCTTTGCTTGTGCCTTGCCATAGGTTTTTCATTTGTATTAGTTTATGTGAAGCAATTGCAAATCTTCTTTTAATTTCTACTGCACAGTCGCCAGAGCTGTTGATGATTGATCCTACGTATTCGAATTCATAAACACTTTCCAGTTCTTCGTTATCAATTTTATTTCTGGTTTGGTCTTTACTTTGTCTGTTGTCAATACTTTGGTCTTCTTGGTGTTTAATAAAGGGTAGCTTTGAAAAATTCCTTTCTGTTTCACAGCTCGTGATGGGCATTGTTAAGTATAGCTTAAGCGCAGTAGTAATATTGAGGAACACTTCAATTAGGTGTTGCTCACAAATAAGCTGAAGAACTTCTGCGCATTGCATTTTAGATGGCGTGTTTTCTTCTGTGTTATGGGATTTCCTAAGGTGCAAATATTCTTTGAATTGATAACACTCGTTTACTAATTTGTGGTCAATACCATCTTTGTAATACGATATTATAAGTTTAATACTGTCCTCATCAATTTCAGAATTGTTCACCAATTGTGAGAGGAACTTGAACATTTTTGCAATCTGCTCATATGGGTCAATCCTCTTGCGTAACTGGATTATCAAGCAGTCATACAGTTGATATAGAGTATAGAGCTTCTATCCTAAATTTGTCAGCTCTTCTGAAAGAAGCAATACCACTTGTTCCATCTGAAAATGTCCTTGTAACAATGCGTATGGAAGCATCAGAATAACTTGAAGTGATATCTTCACACAAACCTTTTGCTTCTGACTCATAGTGTGCAATTCTATCGGCTGAATTTTCTCGGAGTTCTTTAACAAACGAAAGTAAAGATGAAAGCAGAAGAAAACCTAGAAATACATCAAAACCAGGGGTTTAGAGTTTCTTACTTGTTTTGTTGAAACGCTTCATCACTTCTTCCCAAACGAATGTTAAAATACTCTTAGCATATTCCAGCTGTACCAACTTGTTGTATAAATTCTTTGGACCTCGTTTACATTCAGGCTTCTCTTCTGAGTCTTCAAAAATATGTTTGAGAGTTTGTAAAATACCCATATATCCATTTTTAATTGCCCGGATTGCTTCATAGTGTGCGAACCATCTAGTTACACTTAAGCTCTTTAGAGAAAAATGTAGATTGCCCTGTGTGTTTAAAATTCCCCATCTTCGTGGAGATCCAGAAAAGAAAACATACAGCTCCTGCAAAATGCCAAAATAGTCAACAGCTTCAGGTACAGTAGACACTGCCTTTTCTCCAACAAGGTTAAGTGTATGGGCTGCACATGGTACAGAGTCTGCGTACCTGTTAATGTTTTTAAAGAGTGCTTGCAGCCCTTTCTTCGAGCCCTTCATGTTAGATGCATTATCGTAGGACTGAGCACGGATATTTTCAAGTGAAAGCTTATGTTCACCCAGGACTTGTTGTATTTTGTTGAATAAAGTCGTTGATGAATGGTTTTCTGTCGGTAAAAATGTTAAAAATCTCTCACAGGGTTTTCCATTATAGCAGTATCGAACCACAATTACCAGCTAGTCAACACGTGTCAGGTCAGGCGTAGAGTCAACAATAATATTTGGTGTCTAGGTTGTTGATTGGATTCACAGTTTGAGTAGTATTTGGTGTCTAGGTTGTTGATTTGATTCACAGTTTCATCTTGCACATGTTTTCCCATAATTTATATCATTTTCTCATATACGGTTTTGAATTGGTAAGTAGCATTTACTTTTTCATTTTTACATTTCTCGAGATGTTCATGTAAAAATGGATCGAATTCTGCAATAAGTTCAATGGCCCCCATAAAGTTTCCATTATTTGGTGAGCCCTACTCCTCCTCATGACCTCTAAATGCCAAACCTCTTTCACTTAAAAACTTTATAACAGCGACAACTCTTTTCAGTACTTCAAAATAGTATTGTATGGTTTTTGTCATCTGTTCTTCAAGTTGCTGATCCACAGTATTTTTATTTGACTTTCTTGCTATCCAACACAACATCGCCCTCTTATGTTCCATGCTGTCTTCATGATTCTCCAGAGTTCTGAGTACATTCGTCCAGTCAGAAAACCCACCTGTTGTAAATGATGTTTAGCATTTAGAAAAGAGTTTGCAAACAAAACAGTATACAGTATACAGCCTTTGCTCTTTGAGTAAACTAACCATGATCTCATCACAGTCTGGCCATTTTTCAATCTTTTTTCAAAATATTTGTTTGAGAAACTTCTGTTTTGCTCCTTGTAAACCCTGCTTGATTCGGTATATTATTCTGGTTTTTTATTTTGAAAAATCCTATGTCTTGCATTAAACAATTCTCTATGAAATCATTATCAACTGTTATGGGCCAATTTCGAGGTCACTGTATTCTTTGAAATCACTGATTTCGCTTCCTGTTTTATGTTTCTGCTCAGTCTCTGCTTGTTCCGCGGTACATTCATTTTGACCACTGTGATCGTCATCTATATTAAAAGCGTCAACAGTGGGTTGAATATTGCTAGAAAGAGCTCCCACAGTTTGTGCACTATCAGTGGCTTCAACGATGTTTGCTTGGCTTGTTTCAACTGTAGGTGTTGACAAACTTGACATTGCCAAATAGTTTGTTAGTTTTTGAAATTTAGAGATTTCGCCAGATCGCTTTTCTTTTCGATTTTGCGTTTTTGGTATCCACTTAAGTACGTTCGTGAACTCAATTTTTTTCCACTAGGGTCTTGACCTCTGTTAAAAAGGGGAAAAAATTACATTAGCCACAGCAGAACAGCCAACTCACCGCGACACTCCACCTTTACAACATCTGTGCTACTGACTCTCAAACTTTGGGATTGTTGAAATATATACAACAACAAATTAATCAATTTGTGTCGTGCGACTATTATCGCATGTTTTGAAAAGACAAAATTTTAGATCTACTTTCTGAGAAAGCGTTGTTTCGTTTACGGCTAGCCTACATGATACTTTAATAACCTTTTAATTTTAATTTTAACTATTATTTTGTATTGAATTACACTATATTATTAATATCATTTTTTAAAACCCCTTAAACCCCTTCTCATACAGTAGACCCAACATTTTTAAGCAATGTGGACTAAAGTCGCTTTTGGGGCCCCTCAGGGATTAGGGGTCCTGAAGCTTAAGCTTTATTAGTTTCATAGTAGATCCGCCACTGTGTACAAGTGCTATGTGCTTCTCGTTGCTAGTTTCTCTGCTTGGTGTCAGTCGTTATCTAGTTTCCACAGACCATGGCTTATGACAGAGCCATGTACAGTGACTGTCGAGTTATATCGAGTGGGAGCTTTGTAGAGACGCCTCGTGGCCTTAAATTCCCTTATATAGACCCCTTGTGGAGCTTTCTAGGTTCTTGTGTAATACGTCATGTGTTCACGACGGTCCCCTCTCTTCATGCGTTCCTTGTGACTACTGGTTTTCTCTTAGACTACCTAATAGAATTCCCCTGATATCCTATAACATTTTAGCTCCTTTTTCTAGCTCAGTAATACCCGCAGTCATGTCCCTTAACACTGCTGCTTCTGTTTTCACCTTTAATCCCGTCACAACAGATTTCAGTTATACAATTAAATCAATTCACATTAATAAGTCTAATGTATAATAATTATAATTATATTTGCACTTTAGGTATACAATCTTTGACTAGTACATTATTTACAACAACGCAATACTGTCACTGACTGTCAATATCATCACACCAGTGGTGCAGTTCCACTTGGCTGTATTTTCTCTGATTAGTTTACTCAATGTAACTCCACCTAGGCCGCTCCCAAGCCAGGCTGAAAAAGAAGGAGGGCGGCCTTGATGGAGGCGGTAAGGAGGCAGCCCCCCCCCACCATGCAAAGGCACAACAGGCCAATCACCTGTTTGCTTTAAAACATGATTACGCGAACTACAAGAAAGAAAACCGGACTGATTCTAAATGCGACGAACTGGAACGGACTACGACTTATGGAACTTGGAACACAAGAAGTATAAATGGGAAAGAAGAGGAGCTGGTGGAAGAGATGAGGAAAGCAAAATTAGAAATCCTGGCTATAACGGAAACAAATAAAAAGGGACAAGGAGTCATGGATCTCGATGGCAACATGCTGCTCTACAGTGGTGTACTCACATCTGAAAGAGCTAAAGGGGGCGTGGGTTGCATTGTGGTCAAAACCAAAAAGATAGTATCAAGGGATGAAATTTTGTCTCAGAGCGCATTATGGTTGTAAAACTAAAAGAAGGAGAAACCATAGTCAACCTTGTCATAGTGAATGGGCCAAATGAGGATGAGAGAGCAGAGGTCAAGGAGGGATTCTTCGAGCTGCTTCAAAGGACAGTGCATGACTACCTAGATAAAATTATCATGCTCGGAGATTTCAATGCCAGAGTTGGAAATGACCATGCTAAATGGGGTGGAGTTATCGGAAGATATGGAGAAGATACTCTCAATGACAATGGAAAGCAACTCCTTAGATTCTGCAGTGAGCAGAATCTGATCATTACAAACACAAAGTTCCCCCATAAGCGCATACATGCATACACTAGATGTGAACCAACAAAGAATGAGAAGTCAGTGATCGACTATGCCATTGTTAGGAGGAGCTCATTCAAATATGTCCGGGATGCTAGAGTCTGGAGGGGGCCAGAGATTGGAAGTGATCACTACCTGCTTACAATCAAAAGAACCACTGAAAGAGTTGCTCAGCCTAGGAACTGCCCAGCATCACTGATAAGGGTGGATTTGAGCTGAAGTGGTAACTTGCCACCCTTATCGACACCTGGTATTAAAGTGTAAGATGTAGGTGTCTTCTCTGATTTAGGATGTTGCTGTGTATGTGGTAGTGGAACAGTTCACAGGGTTATCACACAGGCAACATGACGTGTAGAGTCATAGAAAGGGTAACTTCGTTGTATAAGTTTCTTCCATTTATTGCACGCCACAAAACAGTCATGATACTTATGACATCAACATAGTTAACGAGTTCAGCAAGATGATATGGCACATTGAAAACAATTTCTGTAGTCAGCAATGACAGCTGTTGTATATATGCGTCATAAGACATCACAGTTCAATAGATTCAGAAATTCATAAATCATAGAGTTCTAGTTCGTGAAGCTGTATAAATAATAATAATTTCTATAACTTCTGCAACAGTGTCAGCTACAGATCTTCAATGTTCATAAACAATAATAAATGCTCCCATTCTGATGCTAGCAGATCAGTTGTATACAATAAGTCCGTTCACTGTCTGCACGTGAATAGCATACATGGGCTACAGGTCAGCTCGACCTTTATAATGTTCCTAAGTCTAACCATCTGACTTGGACGTGATCTCTGATATAACGAATCCTGGAACACAGACAATAGTCTTGTTGGTCTAGAGCGACCCATATATATTTAACTAGTTCAGGTATAAAGATACCGGTGACTTAATCCTAGTCAAAGTACCTCTCCATTTTGCATCACACAGGCGAGCAAATAGGCGACAAAATGACGAACCTCTAGATGATAGCATAAAGTTCGATACAAGAGGAATTACCTTATTTCGGAAAATCAACCATGAACATATGCCTCCAGGCAGGCGTGAATAATACTGGGAAATAGTCTAGTTAGCTAACTAACTCACAAAGACATGTATTTCCCTCAGAAAATCACAAGACGCAGTTGCGTCTGCTCGCTTCTTAAACCATTTCTCAACTGCCGAACTGGGCGGAACACACAGAACGAACTCCCAGCTTTTGACATGCGCAGAACGACAATCTCTGAGTTGCCGTTCACAATAAGACGATTCTAAGAACATTCGAGATAAAAGTCTTACACAGTCGCGCCTTTTATGGTCATGAAAAGAAGCGTTAAGAAAGGTTTCAGACATCTACCATAGTTGACTGATACTACCAAATAAGGAGATGTGGTCACGCTTCGTTCAAGAAATTATAGACCGAACGTGTCTCTATACAAGAGAAGGCAAACTCCTAAAAAATTGTAGTTTCGATAACTCGGATTATGTCCCTTTGACCATAGAAAACATAATACACACTTCAGTCAAAAAAATGATCATACATATGAAAAATGTTTATACAAACGAAAAATAATAATGATCCGTGCGTAACATTACCGCACCCTCCCTGGAAAAAAAAAATGAAACATTTTTTTTTTTAAATCCTGGAGCCGGAAAAAATCTAGGCTCCTAACGCACGTATGATGCGTGGATATATACCTAACAAATTAGCTCAACGCATGGAGCGACACTGAGATCATATCTCAGATCCTTAGAGAAAAAATTTATCTAAGTATACGCTGATATATTCCAGGAAGGTGCCACCAACACACGCCACAATGATGGCAACAACATAATGACAATCAAATTATTCTCATACCAATATATGAAATTAAATATATTATGTGTTATCATACAATGTGTTGCAAATAGCGGTGTAATTTACTAATATACCGCACTATATTATTACATTATATAAAGTAACAGTAATTAATAAGTAATACATGTGTTGATCTTCGGTGACATAAAACATTCAATAGAAGAAGATGTGGACATCATCCGCTCCCAATGTAGGACAGGACTTGATATCCTCAAAGTTCCACAATGGACATAAACTCGCAGACTTCAATGATGTGCTGCGAAAATATCAATAACACAAATCTTAAAGACAACTGGTAAATTTCTTAATACAATCCTGAAAATAATTTATTTAAATGTGGCCGAGTGATCTTTTGGCCCGTATATCACTAACTAAGCCTTCTTAGATAATTACATGGTACAATGTTATAAATTTCCCTCAAAAAAAAAGTGAGACAAAATCTACTAACATGTCATTATAACATTGGACTGTATATCAGGAAATATATATATATGACAGAAGAATCATGTGGAATCGTGTGGACATCTGGACAGAATGTCTGCCATTACATTATCCGAACCACGGATAGCTCGAACCGAGAAATGAAATGGTTGAAGAGCTATGGCATAACGAGTGGACCTCGAGCTCTTCAAGTTTTTGCTCTGAATAGCAGTAAGCGCTTTCTGGTCGGTTTCCACAATGAAATGTGCGCCTAGAAGAAATCTTTGTAACTTCAGAATAGACCATACCATAGCCAATAACTCACGGTCTAAAACCGAGTAATTCTTTTCTGCAGCGTTTAATTTCCTAGAGATATACATCACCGGATGCAAAGTATCAGAATACTCCTGCATTAGTGCTGCCCCAATCCCTGTTGACGAGGCGTCACTTCGAAGAACAAAAGTCTTCTCAATAGTAGGTAACTTAAGAATAGGTGGAGATGAAAATAGGGCTTTAACCTGGTCCAATGAGGATTGACATTCTTTAGACCAGCGGATCAGATTAGGCGACCCTTTCTTCAATAAAGTAGAAAGCGGTGCCATAATGGAGGACAGATTCGGAATGAATCGTCCGTAGAATTGAATCAAACCTAATAGACTCCTTACTTGTTTCTTCGTCTTAGGGACCGAAATGTTAAGTATTTTTGAAACATTGTGGTCCTCTGTCTTTAAAAGACCATGACCAACCCGATGACCTAGGAAAGAAATCTCGCTAAATCCTATAAAGGCTTTAGAGGGTTTTGCAGTCAAGTTATACTCGCGAAGAGTAGACAGTAATTCGTATAAACCCAAATAGTGATCTTCCCAAGAATCACTGAATAGACAGATATCATCTAGGTATGCTATGACATCTGTACGATATGCGAGAATTCGCCGCATCATGCGTACGAATGTAGCAGGGGCGTTCATAAGACCAAAAGGCATGAAATTCCATTGGAATAAACCCCTAGGTGTAGAAAAAGCTGTAAAAGGTTTGGCACGTTCAGTTAGCGGGACTTGCCAATAACCTTTAGACAAATCTAGTTTGGTAAAGAATCTAGAATTAGAAAGTTTATTGAGTAGCTCTTCTAATGAAGGCATAGGTTCAGCATCGAACTTCGTAACTTGGTTCAATTTGCGATAATCTACGCAAATGCGAATGTTATTATCCTTCTTTCGAACAATAACCATAGACGAAGAGTATGCTGAAGTGGATGGTTCAATGATTTCCAAACGTATCATTTCATCCAATTCTTTTTCGACTTGAGACTGGAAATGGATAGGTATTGGATATGGTCTGACTCTGATAGGATTGTGATCAGTTAGCACAATGTCATGTTCTATGACATGTGTGTGTCCCGGGATGTCTGTAAGAACATCCTGAAATGTTTGCAACATCGAAGAAACTTGTCGATGTTCCTCAGCGGAAAGATTTGGAGAAACGGTCACGTTTTTCCAAGATTCCGTAGAATAAAGTGGGACCATAGAAAGAGGAAGATTGACATCAGAAAAAGTAGTTTCCTCATCCTGTATAACTGACAGAGATGAGTACTGACCATGAGTTGCTTGTGAATTGTCCGTAGCCTGGAAAATAGGCTGCAAATAGTCAGGTCTTTCATAAAATTCCGTGAGCATATTTATGTGGAAAGTTTTATGCTTTCCATCAATATCGACAACATAGTCGACATCAGAAATTTTGGAGACTATTGCATATGGACCTTTCCATGCAATTAGAAGTCTGTTCTCCCTTGAAGGAAGTAGAACGAGAGCTTTGTCACCTGGACAAAGTTGTCGTAGACATCTATTCTTATTTGCAAACTGCCTTGCCTTTTCTTTAGCAAATTCTGAAGACGAAGTTGCTAGTTTGCATGCCTCGATGATCTTTTGCCTAAGAGCAATGACGTACTCATAAGAAGATTGAGTCTCATCGCTAATATTATCGGCAGTGATTAGATCGTGAAGTAAAGACATAGGGCCGCGCGGTTGCGCGCCAAAGACAAGTTCAAAAGGGGAAAACCCCGTATGTTCATTGGGGACCTCTCTATACGCAAAGAGAGCCGCGGGTAAGACCCTGTCCCAATCCTGAGGATGATCCTCAGTTATTTTACCAAGTAAAGTTTTCAGAGTCCTATTTAAACGTTCGACCAACCCATTAGACATTGGGTGATAGATACTGCTGAGAGACCTTTTAATGTGTAGCATAGACATTACCTGTGACATAGTGTCTGATATAAGTTGAGTGCCATGGTCTGACAATATTTCTCCGGGAAAACCCAAGCGAGAAAATATCAGCCAAAGAGCGTCTGCGATATCAGCAGTTGAGATGCTCTTGAGAGGTATTGCCTCTGGCCAACGTGTGCACATATCGACACATGTAAGGATAAATTGATGTCCTCTAGCCGACTTAATTCTAAAAGGACCGATAATATCTATTGCCATTTTTTGAAAAGGGCGAATAGGAATGTCAGCAGCCTGGATAGGCGCAGCATGTCGTGGTCCTTTAGATTTGACCTCCTGACATACTTTGCAAGAGCGACAGTACATTCGTATGTCCTTGCTCACAAATGGCCAAAAGAAAGCCGCAAGAACCCTCGACTTTGTACGGGAAAAACCCATATGTCCAGCACATTGCGAGTCATGAGCATGTTGCAATATTTGCAATCTCATGCTCTTAGGCACAAGAATTTGTGAATGAGTGGACGTAGTCGAGTCTTGTACCATACGTACAAGTACGCCGTTCTTCATAGAAATCCAAGATTTCCTATTAGTGTTCTGATTAGGATCACCTTTTTTTGCTAGAATGAAGAATTTTTGTAAAGAAGGATCTTCTTCTTGCAATTTGATAAATGAGTCACGTGTAATAGTCAAGTGACTATCTTGGTCATTTACTTCATCATTATTAGTTAATGAAGTTTGAGGTGGATCCAGAGCATGTGCTCTTGTGACCACCGCATTGGTAGCTTCAATGTTTTGCTCTTCCCAAACAGCAATCTGCTGTGGGGTACATTCCCTAACTCCGTGAATACGACCAATAATAAGGTCCGCAATAGGGTTTGGAAGTAGACACGCGTGGACCTCTCCCGTGAAGAAAGGAGTAGCAATGTGTATTATAGCAGTAGGATACTTTTCTAACGTGCCACCAAATGTGACACATTTGATGACTTTTCCTGTAGCACAGGATGGATCTACAAGAGATTGCCTAACGCCGACAGTAGTACATCCAGAATCAAACAACACTGAGACTGGATTACTATTTACTAGCCCCTTATGTAATATAAGAGAACCTCTCCCATCATGAGCAACATTAGCAGGAAGAGCGGGCAAAGGATGACCACAGCTTAGAGTACTAACGGTTTTCGGATCAAATAAAGTACTGCATTGGATACATTTATTTGCCCTACCAAAATCAAGAGATGAGCATCCGATAGCATTATGGTCTTTATCATTATTAACCTGTTTATCTGCTCCCTGAGATTCTTGTTGAACAGAGTTTGTCTGTTGATATCTTTTTCTCTTATGTTGCGATCTACCGCGACCATTATTGCCTCTGCAATTATCATTAAAGTCCCCACATTGGCCACCAAAAATGATAAGGGTGGATTTGAGCTGAAGTGGTAACTTGCCACCCTTATCGACACCTGGTATTAAAGTGTAAGATGTAGGTGTCTTCTCTGATTTAGGATGTTGCTGTGTATGTGGTAGTGGAACAGTTCACAGGGTTATCACACAGGCAACATGACGTGTAGAGTCATAGAAAGGGTAACTTCGTTGTATAAGTTTCTTCCATTTATTGCACGTCACAAAACAGTCATGATACTTATGACATCAACATAGTTAACGAGTTCAGCAAGATGATATGGCACATTGAAAACAATTTCTGTAGTCAGCAATGACAGCTGTTGTATATATGCGTCATAAGACATCACAGTTCAATAGATTCAGAAATTCATAAATCATAGAGTTCTAGTTCGTGAAGCTGTATAAATAATAATAATTTCTATAACTTCTGCAACAGTGTCAGCTACAGATCTTCAATGTTCATAAACAATAATAAATGCTCCCATTCTGATGCTAGCAGATCAGTTGTATACAATAAGTCCGTTCACTGTCTGCACGTGAATAGCATACATGGGCTACAGGTCAGCTCGACCTTTATAATGTTCCTAAGTCTAACCATCTGACTTGGACGTGATCTCTGATATAACGAATCCTGGAACACAGACAATAGTCTTGTTGGTCTAGAGCGACCCATATATATTTAACTAGTTCAGGTATAAAGCTACCGGTGACTTAATCCTAGTCAAAGTACCTCTCCATTTTGCATCACACAGGCGAGCAAATAGGCGACAAAATGACGAACCTCTAGATGATAGCATAAAGTTCGATACAAGAGGAATTACCTTATTTCGGAAAATCAACCATGAACATATGCCTCCAGGCAGGCGTGAATAATACTGGGAAATAGTCTAGTTAGCTAACTAACTCACAAAGACCATGTATTTCCCTCAGAAAATCACAAGACGCAGTTGCGTCTGCTCGCTTCTTAAACCATTTCTCAACTGCCGAACTGGGCGGAACACACAGAACGAACTCCCAGCTTTTGACATGCGCAGAACGACAATCTCTGAGTTGCCGTTCACAATAAGACGATTCTAAGAACATTCGAGATAAAAGTCTTACACAGTCGCGCCTTTTATGGTCATGAAAAGAAGCGTTAAGAAAGGTTTCAGACATCTACCATAGTTGACTGATACTACCAAATAAGGAGATGTGGTCACGCTTCGTTCAAGAAATTATAGACCGAACGTGTCTCTATACAAGAGAAGGCAAACTCCTAAAAAATTGTAGTTTCGATAACTCGGATTATGTCCCTTTGACCATAGAAAACATAATACACACTTCAGTCAAAAAAATGATCATACATATGAAAAATGTTTATACAAACGAAAAATAATAATGATCCGTGCGTAACAATCACGCAAGAAACGGGGTAAACAAACGGGAGAAATGAGCATTAAGACCTACAAGCTGAGAGAGCCAGAAATTAAGACCAGATATCAGGGGCTTATTGCTACAGCGGCGAGAAACAAAGAACAACCTGATGACTTGGAAACCCTCTGCCTTAAATTCAAGGACATCATAAAAACAGCTGCTGCAGAAGCATGTGGTGAATTCCGACTTGGGAATAAGAGAAAGAGGACACCTTGGTGGACAGAGGAAGTCAAAGAGAAAATAAGAGAGAAGAAAATGGCATGGAAACAATATTTAGGAGCT
Organism: Oreohelix idahoensis; assembly: GCA_024509875.1. Taxonomy (NCBI): domain Eukaryota; kingdom Metazoa; phylum Mollusca; class Gastropoda; order Stylommatophora; family Oreohelicidae; genus Oreohelix; species Oreohelix idahoensis. The sequence goes on along the minus strand of JAMPIV010013679.1, from coordinate 259,423 downwards.
AAAAACACAGCAGGACAAATAGAGAAATATAGAGAATATGTGATACCCAGAAGCAAAGAACAAGGTGCTAGCAGCAAAACAGAATTCAGGGGAAGAATTTGGAGAAAAGCTAGAAAAAGATGCACAAGAAAACCAGAAATTGTTCTATAAGACCCTAAAGAACACGAGGAAGGAAAAAAAAATGCCCTCTCAAATTTATAAAGGACAAGCAAGGCAAATTGCTCACTGACCCGAAGGAAGTAATGGAAAGATGGAAAGAATATTTCTCAGAACTCCTTGATGGTGAGCAAGGTCAAGCATCAGAAATGATAACCACTAGCACATAAGAGGAAACCAATGGTGATGCACTGGAGAAAATCAAGATTGGCAAAGCAGCAGGGCATGATGGTATAACACCAAAAATGATTAAGAATATGGGAGCATCAGGCGACCTATTACTCTTAAGGGTCCTACAGGCAGCGTGGTGCAACAAGACCATACCAAAGGATTGGGAGATTGCCATCATAACACCAATTTTCAAAAAGGGTGACAATCGACAATGTGGAAACCATAGAGGCATATCCCTTCTCAGTGTCCCTGGTAAAATCTACGCTAGAATCCTAGAGCAGAGACTCCGACGCCTAGCTGATCCACAAATAAATGAGGTCCATTGCGGATTCCGAGCAAACCGAAGTACTCAAGGCCTAATCTTCACCCTCAGACAGCTGAGTGATAAGACCCTTGAGTATAAGAGTGAGATCCATCTTTGTTTCATAGATCTGAAAAAGGCATTTGACAGGGTCCCCTGGCCAAACTTTGGGACTGTTTGGCAAGGAAGAACATTCCAGTATCTCTGATTCATGCTATACAGAGCTTCTACAAGTCTTGCAGAAATTATGTTAGGACAGCAAACCATTAGTCAGAAGGGATCAGTACCACCACTGGTGTAGACAAGGTGATATCATGTCACCTTATCTTTTCATACTCCTCTTGAACGATGTTATCAAGGCATGTAAGGAGAGAACAAGAAAGTATTCAGTGGAGTACTTGTCGCGAGGGGGTAGATGGTTATTGAATTTAATAAGATATCCTGGACATAAAGGTGTATTAGATGATACCAGGATAGTGTTGAAGAGCTTTTTTTAGTCTTTCTTGTTCAACTTTTTACTGTGGGTCAATGATTAGGTTGTCTGAGCTCGGTTAGCGTAAATGGTTGACAACCGTTCTGGTTCCTTACGAACTTCCATTAATAAAAAATGTGGGTAGTATTGTCTCCTACAACAAGAGTGCATCGTGCATGAATTTACGAATCAATAAAAGATGTGGCAACGAGCCAACTGTAACTTGATTGATTTTTGCTAATTCCTCGGGTTTTGAGTCCAAACATGGATATCAATTTTATTGACGAATATATACGAAGACATCACATGGAAAATTAGATCATGAATAGTACATTGCATTGCATTTCAATTAAATATATTACCGTCAGTCTTTCAGTTACTTAAGTGTCGTCAGAACATCCTAGGCTATATACTCGCGTTGCCGCAGCGCAGTCAACCGGTAGTGAGACCCAATTAGTTTGCGAACACAGATCATAAGATGATCAATAAAATCCTTCCGTCCATGGTTATGCGACAACCATATAACATTTCATAATTTCATTTATAATAGTATGGACTGACCCTCTGTCCTCATATCAATATATAAATTCGGCATAATAGGAAAGCCTAACACTGGAAGGTATAAAACACGTCTTCGTGGCTTAACGGTCAGAATAAAAAGGGTCAAGTACATTAGTCACCAAGCGTGACCATATCAACGCTACCGCGTCACAATCGAACCATGCGATTTGCGTTCACCGAAAAAACCATGAAGCATAAAAAACATTCTATATTAAAAACCTCTCAACATCAAAATGCGCACTGCCAACTATAACAGACGATATCGTTAAAACATGTCATAACAATTCCCTGCCCGACGGGGAAAAAAAATATCCTACTTAATCATCTGAAAAATTTAACAAAAACCAACATACGGCCTACGATGTTCTGTGTAGAACAGTGTAGTAAGTCATGTCGATATAATATCAGTCATGTCATACATGGACATTGTATTAAGTAACTAACGATAATGTCAAATGTCAGTAAAGGATTAACTAAAAGAGTGTTTTCACCAAATAATAAGGTGTTATGTACTGAAAATTATCCTAACTAATTAAAAATTAACTAATTAATCAGTTTAATTGTTGTAGGAAAAAGTATAATTAAAATTTAATTACCTAAACTAAAGTATCGTGTTATAGTAAAGAAGGTGTGACGATATTCTAAATACAATAGCTAAATTAAATAATAATATAGTGCATAAAGTCAAAAATAAGATGGAAAATAAAAAATTGAGTCCAGCGTCTTCTTCCCCCACGCCAGCTAGTATGCGGGGTTTTGATAAGCTTAATAGCGAATGGAGGATACTGTCTTTTCAAATTCGTCCTTGAGATTAAATGTAACACTTTTGCAAGTTCAAGTCGTATTGCCAAAACGACAGAGTGAAAGAATAAAAGAAAAGGAGGGGAGAGATGGAAAGACAGAACCTAGGGTACGCCGTCTCGCGTTGATTTCAAAAAGCCAACTCGCGCGACATAGCCTTGGGCGATTTTCAAATTACTATAAAAAAACTAAAAAATGTTCGTCAATTGGATCACGCAGACAACCTTAGCTCTTATAAAAAATGACGTAATTCTAACGTACTACGGACGATTCTCGTTTTCAGCATGAAAATAGTTGTAAAAAGAAGTGAACAGGTGGTAGTTTCTAGATTCGAACGACTAACATAGAAAAAAATATGGAATTATGAACCAAAATACATAGGGCCATAAAAATTATATATTCGGATGCCTTATGATTTCCTGAGCAATAATATGGTGTTAGTTACACCCTAGTACAATAAATAACCAAGATATTGGCAATAATATTATGTATTGTAAGAAGGACTGAAGAAAAAAAAATCATGCCTGCTTATTTTTTCATAGCATGTTTGAAAAAAGCTTTTGGGGAAATAAGGACTAAAAGGTACCTGTAATTTGATTGGCTGTAGTTTAAAGGAAGGCGAGATAGGATTGGTTGACCTATAACTAAAAATATATTTACAGTAGTAAACATAGTAGTTTGGGAGTTTGTTTTTTTTAAAGTTTAATTCAAAAATAAATGAGTGCATGGTCCCATTGGCCAATGCATTATATATTATTCGAAACGTAGACTGCTCGTTGCCATTTAAAAAAAAAATTCTGTGGAACAAGGAGCGATGAGATCAGGCTTGTTCTTTTCAAACATATAGAAAGCAGTCTGGACAGAAGGCAGATCTAAAGTGTGCCATAATTATTTGCCAGTCATCGTTTGCTTGTGTATATTTCATTGAAATCTGTGGTAAGAATGATTTTATTAACATTTTATTTAAAATAAAGTTTGAATGTGAGATACTAATATACGACTGTAAGTAAGTGGGTCTATGGCAGACTTAGGCAGAGCCTAGAGATTGATCCATCATATGATAGACTATCAGAGAGGTGTAGAACTACAAGATTATATATGATTGTCATCAAGGAGCATAACACCTATCTTATTGTATGGAAAAAGATTACTGCTGGAATTGCAGAGGCGTTGTAACCATTAGGGGAGAGGAATACTGGTATACATTGTCACATCAAAACATCATGGTGAAATAGGTTGTCATAAAGAGCTGACCCTATTTGTTTGTTTTTACTGTGCCTGTAATTAATTGTGGAATATTATTGTATACTTGTTATAAAGAAGGATGCATAACCTTCTTATTTCAGGGTTTTTTAGTACTGTCACTAAAGTAGTGCCAGACTCCTGGGAAACTGTTCTATTCCTGACACAGTTTTGAATTTTGCTGGGACAAGTTGTCTGTCACAATCACCCAGGAGGAGTGGAAGTTTGAATGTTTCGAGTACAAGCTGGCTACTACTATCTTCCACGAAGTGTCGAATATTGTCCAGCAGGCATAGGAGACGATCTACCTGTGTTCTAATTTCAAGATAAGTGCCTGTTCGGCACCAGGAAGCTCAACCTCTAGTTTTAAAATAAAGACTGTGAATATTAAATAAACATTCCACAAGTGTCAAACGAAAAAGAAAAGAAACAATAGGGTGTGATGTTAACCAACAACCTACCAGTATATACCAGTATTAACCTAAGTTAGAAAACTACATCTACACACTTTTATTATAATAACATTTGTATAATAGACAGACGATCCATTGTGTTATTTTATTGATGTAAATAATTCTTGTGATTTCACTTTTGATTATCAGTCCTGATTCAAAACAAACTAGAACCAGGACAATAAATTGTAAAAAAATTTAATGTTTACCCAAAATTCAAGCACTGACTTACTAAAGATAGTCTTTTAAAGTGTAGTTTGTATGTGATTGTCGTAGTACTGTTGTGCTGTGTTGGATATAAAATAATTGTTTATATGTTTAGTTGGTTAATGCAACATCACACTACATATTCATAACCCTAGACACCAAACGTAGTCCTCATACAGTCTAGTCAAAGAATAATTCTGAATGAGATCATAGGGGTGGTAGCAGAAAGGTACCCTGTAAACTTACCATAATATTTGTTATATTCAGGGACCTTCACAGCTGACCTCATTCAGTACACTAAGAGTACATAACAACAACATTTCTTAACATCAAATCCACCACAGAAGGTAACGAAAAGTAAAGACAAGTAAAGTAAAGAAGAGAATAAAGCATAAGTTAACTAGTAAGATGTGAATGACTTAATAAAACATATGTATAAACTAACTAATATCTAATTAACTAACTATCAACTAACAAAATAATATGTATAATATTGCGTACACATATTTACTAAATTTATCTAATAATGATCACATTTATAAATACATTTACTTAAATTAATCAAATGTGTGAGGTTATTTTATTTTTCTCTTTCCTTTCTCTTATTTTTTGCATTTCATCTTTTCCTCACATTATATTTTTATTTTATTTTTTTAAACAATAAGTAATGAAACTAATAATGTTAGTTCTGAAGATCTAAACGTCGTTATTCCCATTTGTGGATCTATGAGTTTGTTCCATATGCCAAATGAGTTTCATTCGGTAACTGTGATATAGATTGTTCATATTGAAGACTAAGTTAAAAATGTTCATCTGTCTTTCGTGTAAGGCTGGATCAAGAATTTCACATAATTCATTCAGTCCATCTGATTCCGATTGAATACGAAAAAAAATTCAAGGACCACACGAATATTCCCTTCCGAGTGTATCATACCAAGTGGAAGTCGAGTGGACACAAACCAAAGTCCAAACGTTGAAAAGTAATAATAGGTTTTTCGTGGAATATCGTCACGTTTTCGTGGGAAGCATGTAAACATGAATTAGTTCATTATAAGTTTCTTCGACGTGTTATTCGTATGTCTCGAGTTCATAAAAACATCAGCCGTGTAACGTTTATAAGCATGTACGTATAGTCTTATTTCCATTCTTGCAATCTTGAATTATCATTTTCGTTCAATTGACTTCAATAGGATTCCGCGAGAGTGCATCCGCCATTACGTTTTCAGTACCGGGTATAGATTCAATGACGAAGTCAAAGGGTTGTAATAGAATTGCAAATCTGGCCAATTTCGGACTTTTATGATTTGAGCGACGTAGTGAAGCAACCGCCTTCTGATCGGTCTGGATCACAAAGGGTGCACCTAATAAGAATTTGTCCAACTTCTGTATCGCCCAAACCACTGCCAACAGCTCCTTGTCGACGGTAGAATATTTTGTTTCTGCCACTGTGAGTTTTCTCGAAATATAGAGGGTTGGGTGCAGTATTCCCTCATAATATTGAAGTAGACTCGCTCCTAGTCCGTAATTGCTGGCATCTGTACGGAGTATAAACTTTTTAGAAGCATCTGGCAACCGTAAGATAGGTGGCCTTGAGAAAATTATCAAGATACTACGAAAAGTTTTGTCGCAGTCTTCAGTCCATGTCACTTTCAGAGGCATGTCTTTTTTTAACAGTGAGGACAGGACAGCCGTAATTGACAATAAATTAGGTACAAATCTACTATAATATTGAACGAGACCTAACAGACTCCTAACTTGCTTCTTCGTTTGAGGAACCGATAAATTAACAATTTTTGTTACATTATTGGGAACTGTACTTCTTCTTCTTCTTCTTCGATCCTTAACCACCGACCGTCAAAGCAGTCAGTGGCCATCACGACTAGTAGCGTCTTGTAGGGCAACAACAAATTGATTCCACTTTGCTCGGTCGGTGGCCATCCTTCGTACAGTGCCCCAACTCTGGTTCATTCTTTGCATCTCAGCCTCCACAGTCCTCCGCCAAGTTGTTTTTTGGTCGGCCTCTCTTTCGCTTTCCTTCAGGGGTCCAAAGCATAGCTGTTCTTGTGATGGCATCGGGGTCTCTTCTGAGGACATGACCAACCCAGCTCCAGCGTCTGCCAGCTATGATGGTGTGCATGTCCTCTTGCTTGCTACGAGTAAGCAGATCTTGGTTGGTGATGGTATTCGGCCAAAAGATTCGGTGAATTTTTCTTAGGCATGTTGTGTGAAAAGAGGACAATTTTGACATTTCCTTCTCTGTGACTCTCCAGCATTCCGCACCATAGAGAAGCACAGAAAGCACGCAACTCTGGTATAATCTTAATTTTGTGCTTGTGCTGTATTGGGAGGACTTCCAGATGTTATTTAGGCTAAAGAAGGCTGTTCTTGCCTTATTCATTCTGATGTTGATGTCTTTGCCTGCCCCACCGTCTGGTGTTACTATGCTTCCTAGGTATGTGAAGGTATCTGTCTGTACCAGTTGCTGATTCCTTACTGATATGGGCTCAGGGTTGCTCACATTGAGCGTCATGACCTCAGACTTCTTTAAATTGATGTTCAAGCCCACCTGCTGGCTAAATTTATTAAGTCTATCCGTTTTTTCCTGGATGTGTTGATGTGAATGTGCCAGCAGTGCAATGTCATCTGCATATTCCAGATCTTCCAATGTAGAAAATGTAGTCCATCTTATTCCTCTTGGACTGCCATCTGTTGTCTGGCGCATCACCCAGTCTATGACTGTTAAAAATAGAGTGGTTGATAAGGGGCATCCCTGTCGTACTCCTGTCTTCACCTCGAAGGTTAGGTTGCTCTGCCCAACACTACACGTAAAGTTGGCATAGAGGCTTTTTATGATTGACACTATGCAGCTTGGAATTCCATAAGCCCTCAGTATTTTCCATAAACTGTCCCTATGTATGCTGTCAAAAGCCTTTTCAAAATCAACAAAATTAATGTAAAGCTGTCTTTGCCATTCTGAGCACTGCTCTATAATGTTCCTGAGAGTGAATATATGGTCTACACATCTTCTGTTCTTTCTAAATCCTGCTTGTTCTTTCCTCAGTTTGTAGTCTACTGCCTTTGAAATTCTCTGTATAATTATCCTGCCTAGTATTTTGCTGGGAACTGAGAGAAGAGTGATTCCTCTCCAATTATTGCAGTCTGAAAGATCTCCCTTCTTGGGCAATTTGACAATTATTCCTTTGTTCCACTCTGATGGTGTTGTCCCCGTTTTCCACACTTGTGCAAATAGTGGTTCTAATAGTTCTGCTGCTAGCTCAGGGTCTGTCTTAAATAGCTCTGCATTTAAGTTATCATGGCCCGGAGCTTTACCGTTCTTTAACCCTTTGATTGCTGTGATGATTTCTTCTTTTCGTGGAATGTCTGTATTTACATCTAGATCGTTTTCAGCCTCAGGAACATTCAATTGTGTCTCTGGTATTTCCTTGTTCAGAGTTTCTCTGAAGTGCTCTGCCCATCTTGTTTCCTGTCCCTCTGCTGTCTTGATGAGATTTCCTTGCTTATCTCTTACTAATGTAATATTGTTTGCACCTTGTTTTCCGCTGATGAATTTAGTTATTTTGTATACTGTGCTTTGTTCATTTCTCAGTGCTGCCTCTTCTGCCTGTTTTGCAAGATCGTCTAGGAAATTCCTTTTGTTGGCTCGGGTTTGGCGTTTAACTTCCCTGTCCAGTTGACTGTACTGTTCGCTATATAGTTGCTTTAACCTGGGGGACTTCGCTTCTGTTTTCTTTCTTTTCATTTCTTTTCTAATCTTTAAGGTGTTTAGTGTTTCTGGTGTTATCCAGTCTTGCTTCTTCTTTTCCTGGAATCCTAAGCATGATTTGCTACTTTCCTTAAATATTGTTGAAATGGTGTTGAAATTCTGGTCTATATCATCAGTCAATGTCTTTTCCTGGCTTTTGGCAAATTGATATCGTTTCTTAATGTCGGCCGCAAAAGCTTTTCTGGTAAGGGGGTCCTTCAATTTGCTGATGTCAAACCTTTTCTGTGTAGTTACAGTTGGTCCAGCCCTTCTTAGTTTCACTTTCAGTTTTGCTACTACTAAATGGTGATCGCTTCCCACATCTGCACCTCTTCTTACCTTCACATCTTGTAATGCATGTCTCCATCTACCGTTAACCATGATGTGGTCTATCTGGTTTCTGTCCCGACCATTTGGTGATTCCCATGTTAACTTGTGAATTTCCTTATGTGGGAAAAGTGTTCCTCCAATGACCAGGTTGTTAATGCTACAGAAACTTATTAGCTTATCCCCATTTTCGTTTGCTATTCCGCTGCCGCATTTCCCCATTGTTCTTTCATTATATGTATTGTGTGTACCAACTTTCGCATTGAGGTCTCCCATTACTATAACAAGATCATATCTAGGTGTGTCCTCCATTTCTTTCTGCAGTTGTTGATAGAATTCATCCTTGACCTCCTCATCGCTATCATTCGTTGGTGCGTAGCATTGTATTATTGTAGTGTTGTGAATCTCCCTCTCAATCTCAATCGTATCAGTCTGTTGTTGATGGGTTTCCATTCCAGTAATGTCCTTTCTATCCCTTTCTGTAGAATAATGGCTACGCCTTCACTGTGCTGTCCATCCTCTCTTCCAGAGTAAAGTACTGTTTCTCCTGTTGCTGTTTTAACTTTTCCTGCCCCTGTCCATCTGCTCTCGCTTATCCCCAGGATGTGTAACCTATAGCTTCTCATTTCTGCCGTGACCTGTCTTAGTTTACCTGTCTCGTACATTGTCCTGACATTCCAAAATCCTATTCTTGTATCCTGTTTTGCGGTCAGGACATCCGTTTTCATGTCAGTGGCTTCCTTTCGGCTTTCACCACTGACAGTCATACGAGCCACAGACTCCGAATGTCCATCCCGCAGCAAAGTTTGTTCATTTGATGTTGTTTCCGTAACTTCATTATTTTTTTTTACATAGACAGGGGTGTCAGCCCTATGCTAAAACCCCCAACCTGGAGGACCAGGGTACCAGCTTTTGTCTGACCCCTACCCTCACAGACCAGTCCAGCTTGGTTGAACCTACCAGGAGTAAAACTCCCACTGGCATAGCTCTGGGGATTGTCAGGGTACGCAAGCTGCCATACCGTTTCAAGGTATAGGTACCATTGATGGCAGTGGGAACTGTACGCTACTTGTATTTTTGTAGGTTTAGCTGTTAACTTGTTTTCTCTTAAAATTTCCAAAACAGAACGAAGTCCGGAAAAATGTTCCTCAAATGACGAACTAAACAGACGTATGTTGTCAATGTATGTGATAACGTCTGGTCTTCGTGATAAAATTTTTCGCATCATGCGAATAAAAGTAGCCTGAGCGTTCATAAGCCCAAAAGGCATCACATTCCACTGGTAAAGACCTTGTGGAGTTGAAAACGCAGTGTAATATTTGGCTTTTTCGGTTAATGGAATCTGCCAATAACCTTTTGTTAAGTCTATTTTTGTGAACAATGTTGCAGTAGATTGACGAGGAAGTAAGTCATCAAGAATAGGATGTGGTGCGCTGTCAGCTACAATCTGAGCATTTAACTTCCTATAATCAACACATAAACGAATGTTGTTGTCCTTCCTAACAATGACTAAAGGTGAAGAAAATGGAGAGGTACTACTCTCTATAATATCTAAAGCCAATATCTGTTCAAGTTCCTGAGTTGTCTTACTTAGGAAATGTAATGGAACAGAATAAGGATGTACACGAATTGGTGTATCATCATTAAGAATAATATCGTGACTAATCACTGATGTGCGACCAGGTACGTCGGTTAACACATCCAAAAATGATTGTAATAGATCAGCAACCTGTCGATGCTGTTGCGGTGTAACCGAAGATGGGATGGTTACATCACGTCAAGACTCTGTAGGTTGTAATATAGGTACAGGTAACGACATATGTACCTCAGGAAAAGAAGATTCTTCTTCCTGTATTACCGATAGATTAGAATAGTGACAAGTCTCTACTGATTTGTCATCCAATTCGTGGAAAATAGATTATAAGAGTTTTGGACGAGTGTGAAATTGTTTAAGCATGTTTATGTGGTATATTTTCCTATGTCCCTTAATGTCTAAGATGTAGTCAACATCAGAAATTTTGCCAACAACCTTGTAAGGGCCGTTCCATGCAATGAGTAGTCTATTGTCATTACGTGGAAGTAGTACATAAGCCTCATCGCCTGGGAATAATTGACGTAATCGTCTATTCCTATTTTGCAATGTTCGAGCTTTAGCTTTAGCAGCCTCAGAAGAAGCTGTTGCCAACTGGCAAGACTCGATAATTTTCTTACGAAGATTGATGACATATTCGTATGATGACTGGGTATCCTGAGTCATCTTATCGTCGAGTAGTAAATCTTTTATTAGTCCCATTGGACCTCTCGGTGGTGCGCTAAAGACTAACTCAAACGAGGAGAAGCCCGTCTGTTCATGCGGTACCTGTGAATACGCAAACATTACAGCCGGAAGTACTCTGTCCCAGTCCTGAGGGTGTTTGACTGTCACCTTATGCAATAATTGCTTAAGGGTGCGGTTGAGCCGTTCTACAGCACCATTGCTCATCGGATGATATATGCTACTAAGATTTCTATCGATATACCAAGTCTTCATTACCTCCGTCATAGTATCAGATATAAATTGAGACCCATGATCTGACAATAGCTTCCTAGGGAAACCTACTCTAGAAAAAATAAGTTGTAATGCATCAGCTACATCTGCTGTAGCGGTAGTCTTCAATGGGATAGCTTCTGGCCATCGTGTGCCTAAATCAATGCAAGTGAGGACAAATCTATGCCCTCTGGCCGAAGGTAAGAGCGGACCAATGATATCTATGGCCATTTTATCAAAAGGACGTACTGAAATATCACAGGCCTGAATTGGAGCAGTGTGAAAAGCTCCTCGTGACTTAACTTCTTGACAAATGGTGCAAGAGCGTACATATTGTGATACATCACGTGAAACTCCTGGCCCAAAAAATGAAGATAACACTCGAGATCGCGTGCGAGTGTATCCCATGTGACCTGCACATTGGGAGTCATGTGCATGTCGTAGAACATAGCGCCTAAATGATGAAGGTACGATCACTTGTTGTTTAACCTGTGACTTGTCCATGACACATCTGATTAACATGTCATTTCTAATGGTAAACCAGTGTTTGTTTTTGTTGCTTGAGGTAACATTATCAAAATTATTAACCAGAACAAAGAATTTTTTCAAAGATTTGTCTTCTCTCTGTTTGGTTGCAAAAGACGCTCTATCAATAGGTGAATGAATATCTGTATCATCCAGGATATCTGGTTCCACATTCTGAGTGTCCACCTCCTCTAAGATTTGAGCCTGGGCTCTAGTCGTCACTGCATTTCCTGTACATAAATTATGTCTTTCCCAGTCAATAATTTCTTCAGTTGTACAGTCTTTACTGCCGTAAATACGACCAACCATCAAATCCGCTATTGGATTTTTCAACATACAGACTTTAACATTCCCTGTAAAGAAAGGTGTGTTAACATAAATTATTGCTGTGGGGTAGTACTCAATAGTACCCCCGAAAGTCATACATTTGACATATTAATTTGTAGCACAACTTGGGTGAATCAGTGACTGCCTGACTCCAATGGTAGTTGATCCCGAATCTTTCAAAACTGAGACCACTGAACCATTGACTATCGCTCTGTTAAATATCAGAGAGCCTGTTCCATAATTAACTGCAAGACCAACTTCTCGTGAAATGTGTCCACAATTCAGTACTATTTCTTTTGCCTTCTGAAAAATAAGATTACAATCTTGGCAACTATTTGCCACGTTATAATTAACAGCAAAACATGTAGAAGATTAATGTATCTGATTATTATCCTGTGGAACACTTGGGGTCGTACCAGTAGTGAAGGCCGCCCCTGCATTGTGATCATAATGCGATGGTCTACGGGACTGAGACCGATGACGGGGATAGTTATTGGAATTATTTCGTTGTCCCCCATGGTGGATGTTGTGTCTAGGTCTAGAGTTTTGATTATTGTTATTCCATCTGTTACCATTGTTATTAGTATTAGAATTATATGATCTATTCTGATTTGAATTATGTTGACTATTGTTATATCTGAATTGAGGTGACTGATTCCTATATTGTTGTCTACCTCTGTTAAAATCACTATTATTGTTATAGTTATTTCGCCCCTCATTATAATTATCATTATAATTTCCCCTGAAATGATTTCTATGGAGGCTTTGTGCTCTTGATTTGTCATAACTATGGTATGACATATTGGACGCCACTGGTAAAGGTTCTCTTATTTGTGAATTAGAAATTCTGACATTACGATGTGCAGTACAATAATTTATTGCCATTTCTTCTACGGCAGCAATGGTAGGTGGTATTCGTTCCTGTAAGAAAGACAACAACGGTGGACTAACAGAGGATAGAACCTTATCACTGAGTAACAAATCAACTAATTTATCATAAGATTTGTTCACACCTGCAAGTTCCACCCATCTATTAAAGGTGTTGCGTATATTCGCAATGAACCCTGTGAAATCTTTATTGGAATCTGGTAGAATATTTTTAAACCTTACTCTGCATTCTCTTCATATAAATGGAAACGTCGTAATAATAAAGCTTTAATGGCGTCATAATCACTAGCTATTGTTGGGTCAACATTCTGAGCTGCACTTGCGGGCTCACCATCCAAAAATTCCCTGAGTTTTAGTGACCATGCAGATTTTTCAAGTTTATTGACCTTACACACCTCCTTAAAGCGTGACAGCCATGCTGATAAATCGTCAATATTCAATTTGAATGTTGGTAATTTGAAATAATAATTGCTTTTAGTTTGGTTGGGTGAAGAAGTGTTATGTGTATCAGTATTATTTATATTTGAAGCTACTTGAGCTTTAAGTTTAATTCAGCCATACGCAGCTGTATTAACTCTTTTTCTTGTTTCATTTTTCCTTCCTCTAATTCTCTTATTCTGTTTTCTTTTTCAATTTCTTTCATTTCACGTTCTGCCTCTTCCTTCTTCAATGCAGCTTTTTTATCAGCTTCTTTTTTCTCAAGTTCTTCAATTTCTGCTTTATTTTTCGCAAGTTCAGTCATTGAAAATTCCTGGAGTGCGTCCCCCCTTTTTTTTATTTATTAAATTCCTTTTCAAGTTTAACGAAATGGTCCAAGGTAAACATCTTGAAGTTAATAATGTATGTATTTACTCAACAATATATATTGATCAACAATATAATAAATTCAATTATTTATATGTGTCCAGTGGACACCGTAGTACTATGCCTAGAAAAATGTATTAATTAATTTCTAATATGCCTATTATACTCAAGGCAAACTATAACTTTATAATTATTTATCAATATACAGGGTGATCATAAAGTCTTTCCCTGATTTTCAAAAATTAAAAAAAAAGTATTCTGTGCAGAGACACTTGGTTTTTTGGAAATTATTCCAGAACTAAAACAGTTTTTTATGCTATTTGTAGATTTCAACATTTGCGATTTTCAACACTAATATTCGAGGGGTTGCAAGTTCTCTTGAGGCACGATAGGCTGATTTCTGAGGACTGCGTTGAAACGCCGTGCGCACTGCGTCCTCAGTTTCTTCACTCACACGAGGCCTACCTGCTCTGGGCAGGTCACCGACGCTGCCAGTGTCCTAAACTTTATATTCCAAGCTTTGATGCTTTTAACATCTGGAGGATCTAGTAAAAATTTGAAATCAGGGAAAGACTTTATGACCACCCTGTATTATGCCATCATGCCCTAGTCATAATGAACAATTAATAGTGACTTGGACTACTAGTGCAATTTGATGATATCATCTAAGTCATCAAGTAATTTAGTCAAAATTAATCAAAATATTTTATCATCTTATTTCCTAATCAATTTATACTTTTATTATTATATTATCAATTTATAAAATTAATAGATACAAGACCAAAATAAAAATAAAATATTACAACACGAATTAACAACACAATTGACAATTTCCAGACATATACATGATTATATAAAACGAGCAGAAAAATCGGAAGTAGGGTCAAGGTTAAACCAAGTCGAGATTAAACACGTACACTAAAAATGGTGACGTCACAATGGACTCATATAACTGACAAATATATTATAATTATGAACTAAACGATAGTTATATCAGGATAAACGCGATAGCTTACGAACATGTGACGAAAAATGAATAAAATGAAACTTAGTACAGAAAAATACAACAGTTATTTACATAACTTTACAGCTAACACTTAAGGTCAAATAATTTCAGATGCAAACGAAGTGAACCATCGGCAATACTCAATGGATTCTTTGCAAATGGAACTACTCAACTAACCTAATAGAACGGTTTCAAATCGACCGACCTCTGTAAGAGATATTGGTTGATTTGAAATTCCCTGATAACCAAGCCCGTTGATCTATACATTACCACATAAATACATATTAATAAAACAGTTAACAGTTAAAAATAACCTCAAAAACATGCCTGTGAAATCGACAACATGGACTTAGTTTGCGTAGGTCACAAACAAGTACTTAACTTTTGAATCGCGACAAGTTCCTACAGTGACAACATGCGCCAACGAACTATAGAGATTGCATGCAGTACTGATGACTGTTTGATATAACTTCTTCCGTTGGTTGAGGCATCTTTAATTTATTTTCAATGTCGCTGACTTGTTGGATGACTTTGATAAACGTTCGTACTGTTGCCAATGGCGTGACGTCAGGTGCGCATGCGTAAGAGATGTCAATGACGATCGAAAGGACATTTTGTAAACCCGATATTTTTGATCGTAGATTAGTTCTTTAACGTGAAATAAAATTTCACAGCCACATCTGGCCGCCAGTTGTTGAAGAGCTTTTTTTAGTCTTTCTTGTTCAACTTTTTACTGTGGGTCAATGATTAGGTTGTCTGAGCTCGGTTAGCGTAAATGGTTGACAACCGTTCTGGTTCCTTACGAACTTCCATTAATAAAAAAATGTGGGTAGTATTGTCTCTTACAACAAGAGTGCATCGTGCATGAATTTACGAATCAATAAAAGATGTGGCAACGAGCCAACTGTAACTTGATTGATTTTTGCTAAGTCCTCGGGTTTTGAGTCCAAACATGGATATCAATTTTATTGACGAATATAGAAATTAAGCAGCAAGAACTAACAAAGAATTAACAAAAAAACTAACTACTCATTGGACAAGGTAAGACAACAAGGTATTAAAAAAGGGCAACAACTCAAAAAGAACAAATACTAATACAAATTAAACCAAGTGTAAAGGGCAATAGTTATCGATAAACAATACAAAAGAGAAAATAAAATTGACAAATACTAATAATAAAAAAAAAAAAAATCATCAACTGCAAAAGACAAAAGTTATTTAAATTGAATACAAAATTAGTAAATAAAATGACACTAAATACCCCAATTATAACCAACTTTCAGGTTGAACAGGGTAGACCAAGATGGGACGAGAAGAGGCAAAAATGACCAGAATTTAAGTGCTCTATCTCCACCCATCAACCCATCAAAACAACAACAACAACAACGGTTCTATGAACTGCTGAGAAGAACGATGACTGTTCACTTTATCTAGAGGAAGAAATTAATTTTTCTTCCGAAAATAAAAGTACGAATGGTGGTTATATTATCTAGTGAGTACACGAAAGCGTGCTTTAATTAAAAAATATGTAAAAAAATAGGCCTATTGTATCAGTTCTAAACAGAAACAGTCATTTTTAAAACGGATTCAATACTGTCTTATTTGTTTATATAGCCTATACATTTATTTCCTTACTAGTTTTACAGCAGCACCTTAATTTATTTAATTTAAATATAAGATAAGTGCGACCTTAAATGTTGGTTCTTAACAGGGAAGTTTCGGTTGTATTTGAATGAATGTGTGTGTGTGTGTGTGTGTAGATTCTGTTAGGCACGCACTATTTATAGTGTGACCTAGAGCGTCCGAGGTAGTCCCCCAATTAATGTGTTTTGTGTTTAGAAAATATTGGTAAATTTTGCCTATTGTGCAAATTAGGAAAACTAAGATTTTATTTATCTAAGTTATTCCTGGAGCGATTTTATTCATCTAAAGTTTAAAATACGCCCTGTAGTATTCTACATATTTCTAGTGAACAACCTTTTTCATTTATAAATGCATTTTATTCTATGCGTACGTTACACAGCTAAATAATGGACTAACCTGAGGCTTCGATGCATTCAATTAGAGATCTCTCCCGTCCTATATCAGTATTTGTAAAAGTATTAGTATTTACGGGTAGAGCAACATCCCTAATATCGTTCTGGTAGCCTCTTCCAGGTGGTACTTCTTACATAATGCTGTAGTTAATTGTCCTTCGATACTTGTTTGCACATATTTGGACTTCCATTTTATTTATCCAATGCTGTAGTAAACACGGCATAACGGAGCGTTCTGATTGGTCTGTGTATTTTGCAGTTCTTACAATGTATGGCGCACGGTGTGGTCAGAGTTACTTAGAATTCGTGTTGTGAGACAGACGTCACTTCACGACAGTACTGTAAGATGAAACAGGTCTGTATTTCAGAGCTGGCATTTGCTGATGGTGTTGCCCTGATTGCTAAATCAGAGGCACATCTCCAATCCAACCTGCAAGTCTGGAAGGAAGAGCTGGAGAATAGAGGGATGGTCATAAGCAGCTCTAAAACAAAATCCATGGTGATATCACGAGAAGAAAGAAGGCATCAGATTAAGCTGGGAGAACAGGCCCTGGAGCAGGTCGACCACTTTAAATATCTCGGAGCTATTATAGACCGAAAGGGAGGCATCAAAGAAGAGTTGGCCACTCGAAAAGCAGAAGCTGGGAGACTTTTTCAGGCCATAAATCGAGGATTCCTCAGCAAGAGAGAAGTTGATAAGAATACGAAGATGGCTGTATACCGCTCCACCTATGTCCCAGTCTTGACATGTGGATGCGAGTCATGGGCAATGACTACAACTCACAAAAGCCAGATCCAAACCTCAGAAATGAGGTATCTGAGGAAATGTGGTTGAAGAAACAAGAAGAGATATGGTCCGCAACCAGACTGTACGTCAAGGCCTACAATCCCACCCCTGCAGACCCAAGTAGAACAGTCCCAACTAAGATGGTTTGGCCATGTCTGCAGAATGGGAGAGAAGATCCGCTACCACAACAAGCATGGGAAACAAAGAGCCAGGGATCCAGACCCCCAGGACGACCCAGAGTTCGCTGGGAGGACAACATTAGACAATCTTTGAAGGACCGAGGACTAGAATGGAACCAGGCCAGGAAGAAGACAGCCGATAGGATAGTCTGGCGCTCTCTCTTCCAAACCTCTACACCTCACGGCAGAAGAGAACGACTCAGGTAGTAAGTAAGTCTTTAGTTTGAATAGAATGTTAATGTTTCCTAAAAATATATACAATAAAAAAAAACACACATGAAAAGATATTAGGTAACTTTTTTGTTATAAGATGAAATCATTAAACTTCTCCGACTGTTTTTGACAGGTTACTTGTAAAGAAGTCTGTAAAGTTCAGATGTAATAAATTATAGCTTTCATGTGGGATCATTAAAATGAGTGTTTAAGATAACATTCATTTCATTCACAGCGCAGTGAGTGCCTTTTCCGTATTTTCCCGAAAAGCTGGTAAGAAAAATAGCAAAAACAACTATAAAAGCCATATTAAAGTCAAAATGTGAATGAGAACGTTAGCTAAGAATATACCCAGGATACATACAAAAATATGATACCAATCATCAGTCATCTTGGCGAGACTATGTCATCTACACACAGGACACAACAGACTGAGGTACTATCTATGGCATAGGTCCGTGATTGGTGCAACTGATCTCTGCACCTGTGGCACCAGCCTCATGACAGTTGAACATCAGTTACATTAAAGTTCAGCAATGAGCGGAGTAGCATTTGGCAACGACCTACTTCACTGAACGAAAAACTGTTTGGAGATATCACGAACCTTGAGCTGACTTCTGCCTTTATTAGAGTCAAGAAGGAGAAGAACTTCCTTGTGACCTTTGTCTTCCCTAACACAAGAGCAGATCTAAGTACCTATTTACAGCTGGGTAAACTGGAAAGTGACGCCATAGGTTTCGATCCCGGAACCCCTAGAACGAAACGATATAGAAAAATAAACCATTAAAGACGGTTATCGTATCAGGTATAGCTAAACGGTCTATATGAAGCCTCCAGCGTAACCTCATTAGTCACCGTGTACGACATGCTTACACAGTGGTCGTATTCTTTCTATGTCTCTTCAGATATCTAGGCGGGGCTCTGAGCGAATATATGTTTTGGTAATTACAAGACACCTATTCTTTCTGTCTCTTCAGACATCTAGGCGGGGCTCTGAGCGTATATATGTTTTGGTAATTACAAGACACCTAATTTAGCACTTTGTTTTCGTGTCTGCATCCTCGTAATACTCGTTTTGTATGTGTGACCAGGCACGCCCCCTGTCGCCTAGGCATAAATTCGGATATATAAATGCGATTTATGAAAGCAGGCAAGCTGTTCACTCTTTTCTGTGATTAACTTTGTGAGAGTTTGTCTAACGTGCAGGATGAACACGCTGGTTCTCATTATCTGTTTCTGCTTCGTTGCAACGTGGTATCGTCAAGGGCTTTACGCGTCTCTCTCATGCAACGACCCAAAATCTAAAAAGGTAAAGTTGTCTATATTTTTCTCTTAAGTCGTTTTTAGAAGGTTATAGATTGGTTAGGTTTAGGGAGAGCAGTTGTCTAAAAATGGGATAATCGATTAAAATTTGTTTTATAAATTAATCGATTAAAATTTTAAACAGATTTGATTAATTAATTGCTAAAGATCAATGCCATAGTTATGATATCTCCATGAGTTTAGCAAATTATTTTAATATCTCTTTACCCTGTTGCGTTTGGCTGTTTGTAGTTTCTTGTTTTACTTTATCGTTTTCCATATTTCTTCATTGCAGTGGACATTATCTTAAATGTATCATCCGGACATTTGTTAATTTTTGTATTGGTAGTTTATTTTACTTTTCGTACTGATATCGTGTGGGGAAAATTATTTATTTAGTGTATTTGTTCTTCCTTTATCGTTCTCATGTTTTTCTCATAGTTATATGTTAATTCTTGTTTTGGAAAAATAAAAGTGTATTATGTTGTGTATCTCCATGCGTAGGTCACTATTTAGTTCAGATGGTAATTGTGAGTGTCGTTCTCAAGTATTCCATGAGTGGTTTTCTGTGTTGTTCATATTTCTTGCATGTTGGTTCGTGTTTTTCTCCAGACATGTTCCACAGTAGGGTTCTTCTACCATAAAATAACTTCTTCCTAGTTGCAGTCTGACCAGTTTTCTATTGCACGGTCTACGCCATACACAGTTAAAAATGCTTACATAATTTTTTTTTTTTTGCCTTCTTCTGGCGAGGCGCGTTCCCTTCAACCTATGTGGTTATATCAGACCGCATTTACCATCCCAAAAAAAAGTCAACTCTGTTGACTGCTAACCCGATCAGCGTTGATAGATACTAAGTCCTGAAGAGGACCAACATTATCTATCTGCTAGCACAAAGCCTTTAAAAGGACTCGCCAGCTGCGCCAATGCCCGAGCTAGTCGGTAGGTAAGTATTTTATTTTAAAGTTGATCTAGGTGGCGTTCTTCAAGCTGCTTAAAGAAAGCAGTGATCCTTCCGAGTTTGTTGGTATTTCCTTAGAGATGTCTGTCTGGTATTTATATAGAGTGTCTAGTATATCCATAGAGTTTGTCTGATTCTGGCGAGTGTCATATGTTTTCTCTGTTCCTTATATGTTGGGTACCTTTGCAGCAGATGTTCAGCGGTCATTATATAGGTGCCACAGTTACATTCATCGGTAGATCCTGTTGAGTCTCTGATGGTATCTCAATCTGTTGTGGCCTGAAGATCACCACCTTCTCACTTCTGTTGAGCTGGTAATATACATGATTTTTCTGGTGGCGTGGATGGTTCGCTTCCCAACTTGCTCCTGCGTCTGCTCAGGATAAAAATCTTGGCCCATGCCTGTCTACCCAGCTGTAAGCGGGTACCTGACTTTACTCTTGAGCTAGTGAAGGAAAAGGCAGCGAAGAAGGAAACTGGTCCACCTAACTCTCGATGCTTAACCTAGTATTGTAAAGTCCCTAATACTTCACTCTCCTACCGCAGTATCTGATATGGATCTACCTTTAACCTTTACCACAGAAGACCGTCAGTGATAAGCAGTAAATAAAGATTAATAACATTTTTCGGTTAATTTATTAACTACTAAGAGGTATCCGGTTTCCTTCATTATTTATTTCTAAGTTCACCCATCCGTGGCTTAATCCAACCAATGCTAATCTGATTTCATCATCTTACTCCACACACTACTAGAGAGAAACATTTCGGCGTTTGTATGGCATGTACTTGCTAGTAGGAAAGTTATATTAGTGATCAAGTCTATAAATGTCTGAGTAGTTCACGGGTCATTTATTCCGTTATTGTGTATGGTATAGTGAAAAAAACATCGAGTAAGGAAGTACATAATTGGGGGGTTAAATTGGCTGTGTATCCTTTCACGATCTACTTTCGCAGCAAGGCGTAGGTGCCGTTTAGGTGGTCCCTGGTTCGATTCCCGGTGAGCTTAATACTAATTTTCTGTTGTGTGGTGTTCTCCTTTTTTCGGCCTATCAAGCGCCTCTTATTTACCTATACTTACTGACTTCAGCGATAAGCTAAATCAGTCCCATAGTTTTATCTCGTTGTGTAACCCTGACAGCAAATGTTTTATGATTCTCTCAAGATGACCCGATATACGGATTCACACAACATAGATTAGGAATAAACCAAGCCAGGACGATCCATGATTTATTCAACATTTTAAATCCAACAGAAAAATCTTCTCACAGCATTTCAGGCATTACTTCTGACATCACACGTCTTTCATGACCCATGGCATTTGTACTGCACATATTTCTAATGTCGGGTCCGGTTCCTTAAACATTAGTTACATTATCATGGCCTGACATTTCACTAATGATCCCACTGATACCTGAGAGGCCATCCTGCCTCGGAATTCCACAATCTTGAAAGTTATTAAGGAAGCACACATAAAATGGATATCTTGTCCTTCCACCGGCCCGACCAACGTTCCGTCTCTCTCTGACGTTACATTTTTCACTCTGATGTCATCCTTCACAACGCATTTCCTTCTTTTATAAAGCCTGCGCAACGATAATTCAAGAGATTCCTTTTCGGGGAAACCCGAAATCTTCAATGATCGTGCGCAGGTTACATCATATCTCTCATACAAGAACAAACACTGCTTCTCTCAGTGTCGCGTGATAACATTAGAAATAAAAAGAACGCTTTCATGAGACAATGATTTTGTAAAAATACTATTTTTTGTTTAAGTTCTTTTGACTGTGTTACTGTCATTTTCGCTTATATTATAGACGTCAGCCTGTTTGATACTTTTTGTGGTCAAAGAGAAAGCACTGGCTGTTTACTTTTTTGAGACAGGCTAGATTTTGTGGTTATCCCCTTGTCTTATTCACCTATCCTTATAAGGATCGATTTTGCACTTTTTCGGGGAAATGTCTTAAATAGTTGTCATTCCCCAAGTTGCTAGTCAGATGCCCAAATAAGGAGCGTTCCACTATCTTTTCGGGGAACGCCCTAGATCGTGTGTGAGCTCTACTCAGGGAAGTGCTTATTGGGCATGCGCGAAGTTTTTGCGCGGGGATCGTTAGACTTCCTATCTGGAAGAAGGTACCTGGGTTGCTGAGCTGACAGGAGGTCAGTGTTTTTCGCTGGCTGTATTTATGGGGAAATGAAATCCTCTGTGTGACAAAGATGTCTGTGGTTTTTCCCCATGTTTATTCTGAGCGCCAAGGATGGCGAGTGTTGTTTTTTGGTGATTATTCTAGGATGCTGTCAACGTAAAGATACCCATTTGAATCTTTATTGTTATGCATAGAACTGCAGATTATTTTGTTTCCAGCATATATGGTCGATTGACATTTTGAGGCGATTTTCTCCCTGTGCGGAGAAGAGTTTATGGATGATATTATTTATGAAGTCCGCTATTTGTGCAGCATATACTGTCCAAGACTGATATGTCTTATTTGATCAAAAAGAAGCCCAGAGATCATAGTACTGTTTGGAACCCGCTACTCAGGCGGTATGATATAGGCATGGACTGATGCCTTGCTGGTCGGAGATAACACAGAGGTTACTATATGATAGAAGCCCGCTATGTTGTGGCCTGGTTTTCGCCATAGAAGCTCGCTCTTTTGTGGCTTGTTTTTTGCCAGAAAAAGTACCTGATGTGTTACGTCAGAGGAGTCATAGACTATTGTTAAGTACTTGGGAGCCCGCCCTGTGTGCGGCATGTTTGCTAGAGGTACCTGACGCGCTTAGTCAGTAGTACCTGAGCTACAGTAACAGTAGAACATAGATTGACAGACCATGAGCATTCTGATGTATAAGCTGCTCAAGATTTATTGATGTCAGATGTATTCAACCATTATCATGTCTGTGATGTCCATGAACCTTGTCCAATTGACTGTGCATTTGATGTCGTCGTACGTCCTGTAATAAATTGTTGGAAACGTCAACAGTCGTTTACCACCTTATTGACTTCTCCATGTTGATCGTCTCTACGTATTGTTCTACATAACAACACGGTACATAGATGGTAGCAACCCACACTCAAAAATATAACTTGTACATTTATGGTGGCCAGCATAGTTTGGTTCTGTCACCAAATCGTCTCCATCAACGTTTTGTGGACCAAACTAACGGGTCGTGATACCCACATTCGCATTGTCAATATTCCATACGTGACAAAGTAGCACCTCGTTTTACAGTATCCCTGTCTGGGCGTGAATGGCACAGCAAACTACAGACAACACTTATGGTGGCTTGAACATATGGACAAACAGCTCTGCAACACCTTTAGTGGCCAATACGCCCTGCTGTTATAGTTGTCAACATTTTGGGAGAACAGATTCCAGTGAGCAATATTAAGAAGTCAACCACTGATACCAGTTCTAGCTATTGCTTCACGTGCAATGTCAAGCAGACATCGCTATATATATCAGCGTTGGATCTTCTGATCTGAACTGTGTTTGCTAAGAATTTCATCATTGCTGTCATTTTGGAAGCCAGTCTCGGTGCCATTGTTGCAAGTTCCGATATCCTTCAACGGTGGATCTTCTCGTGATAGGACTGTCTAGAGTTGAACTTTGTTGTTGCTGTTCTCAAGGCCAAGATTGTAATCTTTAAGATAAGTGGCTGTTTGTTTTCGGAAACTGTGCCTTTGTATTGTGATGTAACTGAGCCTTCTTCGCAGTACACTCTATTTATATGCTATGTGTTTATATGTCACATGTTCCTTTGTGTTATATGTGATTTAAGTATTTATATGTCAGCGGGTTTCTGTTGGGCGGTGTCTGTTGTAGGCTATCCCACGTTACAGAGGGCCTACGACAGCGTTCTTTAGGGACCTTATCGCGAATTTCCCGTTGTGGAAATTGTCAGCGACTTTTTGTTGCTTTCGAGATATTTTTGTCTAGTTGTGCCGAGGTGTTCTTTCGTCATTTTTGTTATACTTTCTTTGTTCTTTAGTTTAGTTTTGATTTGTTTGTATTTGTCTACCTCACCTTCCTGTCGTTTTTTTTTATACACCTTTTCGTCTATAACTGTGTTATCACTTGTTTTGTTAGATCTCTTCGCAGTTATCATTACATGCTTTGTAACATTTTCTTTAGTTTCGCTGTATTGTTTATTTGACTTCTGCGAACGTTTTCGTTTGTTCTGTATGCTTGTTCATTGTTTTGATTAATGTTATGCATTGTTGTCATACACAGTTTAAATATATACTTGGTCATGCACTATTTATATTATAATGCACTTTAGATATAGAGGTGATTAATAGTATTATTATAGTCAAGGTAATTATACGAGGTTTTTGACAAAGACTTGTCTCCCACTGAGGTTGGGATAAAGGTTGTTATTATTTCAGAAGTACTGATAGCAAATTATTAGACATAATGTCTACATTGGATTACTTTATTGAGCAAGGGAAAGCCCTTGGTAAGACGGATGAGAAACTAGAAGAATTTGCACTTGCTCAATATGCCAAAGCACAGAAGACTGAAGAAAAAAAATGCAAATACAAATGGACAGAGAGGCTGAAAACAAAAAGATTAGAAAGAGAAGCTGAAAATAGGAGATTAGACAGAGAAATGGAAGAGAGAAAAATTCAGCAACAAATAGAAGCTGACAAACAGAAGCTAGAAGCTGACAAACAGAGAATGGAACATGACGAAAAAAATGTTAGCTTTGGAGTTGGAAAAAATAAAGTTGGCGAATATGGGTAATTCGCAAAATGAATCAAATAACTAAACAAATAAGACAAATGCTAATTCTTATAAAGTAAAATTACCTCCTTTCAAAACTGCAAAGGATGACATAACGTTCTATCTAAATAGATTTGAACTTACATGCGAAACGAATAAGGTAGATAAGACGCAATATGTCGGACAACTGATGGGAATATTTACAGGTGAAGCATTAAATACTATAATGTCGATAGAAGGTCCTGACAAGACTAACTACGATGTTGTCAGAGCAGCTTTATTAAAGAAATATCAACTTAATGAAGACGGTTATCGTCTTCGCTTTAAGACTATGTTACCAGAAACTGGGGTAGAATTCTCAGAATTTATTACAAAGATACGTCTTACATTCTCACGATGGATTGAGCTGTCTAAAACTGAAAACACACATGAAGCACTTATGGACTTGTTACTTCGTGACAAAGTCATGTCTTCAGTTAATGAGTCTTTCCTTGCCTTTTTACATGAGCGTAAACCTAAGAACCTAAAAGACATGGAAGAATATTGTTGCCAGTATGTCACTGCACACCCACAACAAACTATTAGCAATTCTAAAGTCAAAGAGGGTTTACCGGTGGCTTCTGCGGCACCTTATGGTCCTAATTTTAATCGTAAATTTCAAGGGGCTCAACGGAACTTTGATAGGAAGAGTAAACGTAATTTCGGACAGGATCAAGGCTTTCCATCCTGTAATGGTTCTTCTTAAAAAAACTGGAGGCGATCTGACAGCCCTCGTAATTTTGGTTCCAACAATTTTGGAAACTTTCACAGGGGTAGCTTACGTAAAAACTATCCAACCTATCATAACTTTTCATGGAGACAACAAAACCAATCTAATAGATATTCTCATCAAAGGGAAAATTACAATTGCAACTGTGGAAACTGCGGTTCAAACCAAAACAATAATTTCAATAGGTCAAATAATAATTTCAGAGGAAATAATAATCGCGGTAGATCACAATATAACAATAATAGATCATGTCACCATGCTAACTCTGCTCAGCAAGAGTCTCAAGGAGTTAGTAATCAGGTGAACAATAATAATAATGACTCTAGTGCTATCGCTTGCTCTGCTTTCGACTTTAAGAGAGCATCTCAGTGCCCTGAGTGCACAGCTACTATAACTACCTTAAGGTGCGGTCATCCTCTACCGGCTCTCCCTGCCGCAGTTGCGCATGACGGGAGAGGATCATTTATTCTACATAAAGGTCTAGTGAATAATAATCCAGTCTCAGTCCTTTTTGACTCTGGATGCACTACTATTGGGGTTAAACAATCTCTTATAGATCCTTCCTATGCCACTGGAAAGGTGGTTAAATGTGTGACATTTGGTGGCACACTCGAAAAGTATCCGACTGCTATCATCCACATAGCTACTCCCTTCTTTACGGGAGATGTCCACGCGTGTTTACTACCGAATCCTAGTGCGGATCTTATCATCGGGCGTATACACGGAGTTAAGGAGTGTACACCGCAGCAGATTGCTGCTTGGGAAGAACAAAATATTCAAACTGCTAATGCAGTTATCACAAGAGCGCAAGCTCATAATATGCCTAATACTTCACCGACCGAAAGTAATGAAGTGCTTAATCAAGATGATCACTCGGTGATTTCGCGTGACTCTTTATTAAAACTTCAAAAAGATGACAATTCTTTAAAAAAACTCTTCCTTCTTGCCAAAAATGGTGATCCAAATCAGAACACAAATCGCAAATCTTGGATCACTATGAAGAATGGTGTACTAGTACGTATGGTACACGATTCAAATACGTCTATGCATTCGCAAATTCTTGTGCCTAAAAGTATGAGAGTTCGAATTCTGCAACATGCCCACGACTCTCAGTGTGCTGGACATATGGGATTTTTCCGTACTAAGTCGAGAGTTCTTGCGACCTTCTTTTGGCCATTCGTAAATAAAGATATACGTCTTTATTGTCGCTCATGCAAAGTATGTCAAGAGGTCAAGTCGAGAGGTCCTCGCCATGCAGCACCTATCCAGGCTGCGGGTGTTCCTATTCGTCCTTTTAAAAAAAAATGGCAATAGACATTATTGGCCCTTTTAAAATCAAGTCGGCCAGAGGACACCAATTTATTCTAACATGCGTTGACATGTGTACGCGTTGGCCAGAGGCTATTCCTCTTAAGAGCATTTCTACTGCCGATTTTGCAGACGCTTTTTGGCTGATATTTTCTCGCTTGGGGTTCCCCAGAGAAATATTGTCAGACCATGGCACTCAACTCATATCTGACACTATGTCACAGGTAATGTCTACCTTACATATTGAACGATCTCTCAGTAGTATCTACCATCCTATGTCTAATGGGTTAGTCGAGCGTCTGAATAGAACGCTCAAGACTTTGCTTGGTAAGATAACTGAAGATCATCCTCAAGATTGGGACAGGGTTTTACCCGCGGCTCTCTTTGCCTATAGAGAAGTCCCTAATGAACACACAGGGTTTTCTCCATTTGAGCTTGTCTTCGGCGCGCGACCGCGTGGCTTTATGTCGTTGCATTACGATCGTATAACTGCTGACGAGATTAGTGATGACACTATCTTCGTATGAATATGTCATTACTCTCAGGCAGAAGATTATTGAAGCATGCAGATTAGCAACTTCTGCATCTGAATTTGCTAAAGAGAAGGCAAAGCAATTCGCAAATAAAAATAGATGCCTACGACAACTTTGTCCTGGCGATAAAGCACTTGTATTGCTCCCTTGTAGGGAAAATAGACTTCTCATTGCATGGAAATATCCTTACAGGATCATCTCTAAAATTTCTGATGTCGACTATATTGTCGATATAGACGGAAAGCATAAGACCTTTCATATAAACATGCTTACAGAATTTCATGAACGTCCAGACTACCTACAGCCTATTTTTCAGGCGACGGACGATCCTATAGCACCACATGGTCAATACTCATCACTGTCGGTTATACAGGATGAAGAATCTACTTTCTCGGACGTTAATCTTCCTCTTCCAATGATTCCACTTCATTCTACGGAATCATGGAAAAATGTTACTGTTTCTCTTAAATTATCTACTGAGGAACAGCTACAGGTCTCTTCCATGTTACAAACATTTCAGGATGTTCTTACGGACATTCCTGGACACACATCTGTCATTAAACATGACATAATACTTACTGATAATAGTCCTATCAGGGTCAGACCTTACCCTATTCCTATACATTTTCAAAAACAGGTCAAGAAAGAATTAGATGAAATGATACAGTTGAAAATAATTGAACCATCCACTTCGGCATACTCTTCGTCTATGGTTATTGTTCGAAAGAAAGACAATAACATACGCCTTTGCGTCGATTACCGTAAACTAAACCAGGTAACGAAATTCGATGCTGAACCTATGCCGTTATTGGAGGATCTACTTAATAGACTTTCTAATTCTCGGTTCTTTACCAAACTCGACTTGTCTAAAGGTTACTGGCAAGTTCCTCTCACTGAACGCGTCAAACCTCTCACTGCTTTCTCAACACCTAGGGGTTGGTTCCAATGGAACTTCATGCTTTTCGGCCTTATGAATGCCCCAGCTACTTTCGTACGCATGATGCGTCGAATTCTTTCATTGCATACTTGGACGATATCTGTCTTTTCAGTGATTCTTGGGAAGATCACTATTTGGGTTTATATGAGCTGTTGTCTACTCTACGCTATCATAATCTGACAGCTAAACCCTCTAAAGCCTATGTTGGGTTTAGTGAAATTTCTTTTCTGGGTCACCGTGTTGGTCATGGTCTCTTGCGTACTGAGGACCACAACACTTCCAAGATACTGAACATCACTATTCATAAGACGAAGAAGCAGATCCGTAGTCTCTTAGGCTTAATACAGTTCTACGGAAGATTCATTCCGAACCTTTCTTTTATTACGGCACCTCTCTCAACCCTATTGAAGAAAGGGTCTCCTAATATGGTACGCTGGTCCCAAGAATGCCAATCTTCATTGGATCAGATTAAGACATTATTCTCATCTCCTCCTATCTTAAGTCTACCCACAACTGATAAGACTTTTGTTCTGCGTAGTGACGCCTCATCAATAGGGATCGGGGCGGCACTGATGCAAGAGGATTCAGAAATTCTGCATCCTGTAATGTATGTCTCTAGGAAACTGAATGCGGCAGAGAGGAATTAATCTGTTCTAGACCGAGAATTATTAGCTATGGTCTGGGCGATTCTTAAACTTCAAAGATTCCTTCTTGGCGCGCATTTCATAGTAGAAACCGACCAAAAATCTCTCACAGCTATTCAGAGTAAGGAATTGAAGAGCTCAAGATCCACACGATATGCTATAGCTCTTCAACCTTTTCATTTCACGGTACGAGCTATCCGTGGTTCGGATAATGTGATGGCAGACATATTGTCGCGATGCCCACATGACTCTACTTAACTCTTATGTCCTAGATTTCCTAATACACGTCTAGATTTATGACAGTACCATACAATATCATTCTATTAACACATTTGTTGTCACCTTACTTGAATCCATGGTTATAAATTGATTGATTTCTTTCTCTGTTACCGTCTTTGGTATAACAGAGGAAGGTTTAGTTATCACGATATAAAGGTCGGAAATTAGTACGGCCACATTTGATACTAAGAAATATAGAATTAACTATAGTATATTATAACATCCTACGATTATTAAATAGAATTGTGTCGTTTGTATTTTTTCTCAGCGAACCAGTGCTGTTAAATGGAGAACCTATAAAGAGTTCTATTTATGCCTTATGATGTCCATGCTTACACTGAGGACGCTTTTTAGATGTGCCCTCCTGAATGGAGTATTATCATGAACTGCGGATGTCAGCTTCGAGTAGTTTACATTAGTATACTTGTATAGTCATAAGTGCATTAAAAGACATTACATTTAGTTATGATACACCTTTTAGATAATGATGGGGTTATATCACTATATTTCGGGAGATTACTATGTTACAAATACATTAAGGTAATCACTCCGCTATGTATTATCATTCATTGTTGCTACACAGGGTGATATTGTATTTTTTGTTTAGATATATAGAGAGATACGTTTGTAGCTTTTGCTTGCATTGTAACATTGCCAGCACCTTAGGTGCATTGGTGGCTCCTCCCTGGATATGTTTATACTTGGAGAAAATAGTTTCTCTTATCTTGTGAGATATCTTTGTTCTCACCAGACGCTCCATTGGGCGTTAATTTAGCGTCAATGACATTAGGGCGTGATATTTATTTTGATACCTTTCATCAGCGCATTACTCATGCGTTACGAGCCTTTTTTATCATGCTCATTGATGTATTTCAAAAAAAAAAAAATTCATTTTTTTCCACGGGGGGTGCGTTAAACTGTTACTGTCATTTTCGCTTATATTATAGACGTCAGCCTGTTTGATACTTTTTGTGGTCAAAGAGAAAGAACTGGCTGTTTACATGTTTGAGACAGGCTAGATTTTGTGATCATCCCCTTGTCTTATTCACCTATCCTTATAAGGATCGATTTTGCACTGTTTCGGGGAAATGTCTTAAATAGTTGTCATTCCCCAAGTTGCTAGTCAGATGCCCAAATAAGGAGTGTTTCTACTATCTTTTTGGGGAACGCCCTAGATCGTGTGTGAGCTCTACTCAGGGAAGTGCTTATTGGGCATGCGCGAAGTTTTTGCGCGGGGATCTTTAGACTTCCTATCTGGGAGAAGGTACCTGGGTTGCTGAGCTGACAGGAGGCCAGTGTTTTTCGCTGGCTGTATTTATGGGGAAATGAAATTCTCTGTGTGACAAAGATGTCTGTGATTTTTCCCCATGTTTATTCTGAGCGCCAAGGATGGCGAGTGTTGTTTTTTGTGTGATTATTCTAGGATGCTGTCAAGGTAAAGATACCCATTTGAATCTTTATTGTTATGCATAGAACTGCAGATTATTTTGTTTCCAGCATATATGGTCGATTGACATTTTGAGGCGATTTTCTCCCTGTGCGGAGAAGAGTTTATGGATGATATTATTTATGAAGTCCGCTATTTGTGCAGCATATACTGTCCAAGACTGATATGTCTTATTTGATCAAAAAGAAGCCCATAGATCATAGTACTGTTTGGAACCCGCTACTCAGGCGGTATGATATAGGCATGGACTGATGCCTTGCTGGTCGGAGATAACACAGAGGTTACTATATGATAGAAGCCCGCTATGTTGTGGCCTGGTTTTCGCCATAGAAGCTCGCTCTTTTGCGGCTTGTTTTTCGCCAGAAAAAGTACCTGACGTGTTACGTCAGAGGAGTCATAGACTATTGTTAAGTACTTGGGAGCCCGCCCTGTGTGCGGCATGTTTGCTAGAGGTACCTGACGCGCTTAGTCAGTAGTAATTGAGCTACAGTAACAGTAGAACATAGATTGACAGACCATGAGCATTCTGATGTATAAGCTGCTCAAGATTTATTGATGTCAGATGTATTCAACCATTATCATGTCTGTGATGTCCATGAACCTTGTCCAATTGACTGTGCATTTGATGTCATCGTACGTCCTGTAATAAATTGTTGGAAACGTCAACAGTCGTTTACCACCTTATTGACTTCTCCATGTTGATCGTCTCTACGTATTGTTCTACATAGCAACACAGTACATAGATGGTAGCAACCCACACTAAAAAATATAACTTCTACAGACTGCATCTCTGTAACCCATCTTTTCTTGGAGACACAGCCGGCATTAGGGTAAGGCAACCGGCCTATGCGTTAAAACCAAGGGTGTGCTGGAGCAGGGGAGAAAAAAATTTTTGTTGTCGCCAAGAAGTTTGACTTTTCTTCAAATGTGACACAATTCGATCAGGCGAAAGAAGGCAATGTAAATCTTATATAGAAAACATGTTTTAATTTAGTTTAGTTTTTTTGGTTTTGTTTTTGGTAAGCAATAACTACCGACACCTGATCTGCAATTGTGACAAAACTTCTGCTCTTTTGTGTGATCTCTTACACCTTCAGCCCTCCGGCAGTATCTTTTTTTTTTCTTCAGTTTTAACACTCATCTCTTTTATTTGGCATAAATCATGCCTTTTTATTTGTATTTTCACTATTGTGCTCTATGCTGGACATAGCATGGTGAAGTCTCTAGCACACCACTCCCCTATGGCAGTATTTGCTACTGGAGTAATTCTTACTTTATTGTGGCGCATTCACGATTCACGAAGACGTGTTAAGTAACGCCAGGTTGTTAGACGGTCAGCGACAGTATTTTATTACAATATCGGTCTGACCATCTTTTCAAGCGACAAGGAGTGTTGAATAGAACCAAATTTGTTTGTCTGTCGAAACACATGATAACCCGTGCACGAGGCGGAACTTATGACATAATCGCTTCCGGGTCATCCTTGCTAACCTAATATTACCGTCTGTTTGACACCTGTGGCAGACAAGAGTGATATAATCGTTTCCGGTCACTGGGTAAAAAGTAATCATGGATTTATTACATTTTAGACAGTATGAGTCTACAAATGACTTGGTGAGAGTGTATGCAAGACATCATATTACCATACGTGGGAGACGTGACATTTTGAACAATTTTCCGTGTAGGAAATATTTGGAAAGTGCCACACCCGACCTGTTTGTAATGACTGGATCTTTCTGATTAGATTCATAACATCATTGGAGGGAATATAGGCTGACCAATTTCACAGTTTTATTTCTCTGTGATTGCACGCTCGCCAAGACAACATCAGACCTTAGCCAGAGTGGAGAACTAGATTCATAATTCCTATTTGTTAACCGGACTTTTTATTGGAGAACCAGATAAGACTTATAAAGCACAGGAAATCTCTTTCGAATTTTAATAAGGAGCACCGGACTAGGAAACTGAAGAAACACGGAGTCAGAAGGGCCAATCTATTGTAAAATTAAACAAAATCCCAGACACGTGTAAGAGAAAGATTCGTCTCTTTTATTCATCCGAGGAAACAAGTCAGGATTGGCTTATTAGTGGTACCAGCAGATAGTACTATGTTTGGAACCAAGTGAAGGTACAAGTGGACTGACGTTTTGCAAGACGCCATCATAAGAAGGTCTTAGAGACAGACGCAGAACCAACTTAGCCGTTACTCCTTGAACGTTCTGGGAACGTGCGGCACCTGAAACTTTACCAGAGACGAGCGAGAGCAGAGTGAAAGGAACTGACCCAGCAGGAGAAGCAACTATCATTGGCAACTAAGTGCAAATATCCGCTGCCAAAAGTGACCTCCTGTCGTAGATTAGTGATAGGAAAATTAAGACTTAGGTTGGTCCCTTCTGAATAGAAATGGAACAGGTGATAGCTCAGTGGGAGATATTATAAGAAATAGATTTTTCACTGGTGGAATTTAATAGAGTCTGTCCCTGAAACTCGAGAAGCTTATCTCGGTCAGCCTATCGCTACAACAGATCTAGATTAGTCAGACAGTCTACTAGAATATATATATATATATATATATATATATATATATATATATATATATATATATATATATATATACCACTCACATACACACACTTAAGTGACGACAGTTAGACGCACAGACGTGAAAACTATAACAATGGAATATAGATATTTTGGGACGAGCTGACCGACACACTTGAATAAGTTTATGTAAATTTTATTTGTCTTAAGAAAATTCACCACAACCATAAATTTGAATATCAATCACATACAAATACACATAGGTTAAAGAATTACTAAAAGAATAGACCCATAGGTGTAATCCTTTCCCCCTCTGTTGAGCCCACGATCCCGTTAGAAGAAAAGTTATAGCCGTCAAAGAGTCACAGATTTATATGCTATAGTCTAGGATTTCCCTCTACAGTTAAGAACAGAGTTGATATGTTAATCTATTCTAAGAGGAAAACATCATTAGCAACAAACTCGCATAAAGAAAACACAAAGTGGGTGCATAAATTATACCATAAGGGAATCACTCAGTAATGCTTTCTCTCTTTTCATTCCCCAGTGGCCCTTGACATTCTTTCTTACGTACAAACTTGATGCCTTGCACCTTCAGGCGCAAACTTTAGGACACACACACAATGAATCCGTGTTCTTTTTGATGAAGAGAACCCCAGCTCTGCAGATACAGGTTTCATCCAATGTTCCGGATAGCGTCATTTTACAACTATATTTTAGGATTACTGTTTACGTCACTTGAATCAGTTCAGGTAAGAAATTTTAAATGGGCTCACAATGTCAGAATCTCGAGGTTTCCAGTACTTAGGAAATGACAGGTTGGTAACTTCTCTCAATATAAAATTATTGGCCACACCACAATTGGTCAAACGTCGGAAATGTTACTGTTTGTAATTTTTCTTGCCACAGGGGCTGAATGTACATGAGATTTAGGGAAGAAATTTAATCTGGCTCGATAGGCCCAGTTACTGCATTTAGTCTTAAAGTTCGTGAGATGGGTACTCTGTCTCTTTCTGGATGCAAACACAATGCCAGACAGGTTGTAACTTGGAAACCCACGTATTTAAGTACACAATGTTTCTTCTAGGTTATTCTCATATATACTGAAACTGCTGGTAGATTTTGGGCTTGACCATAATAATAATAATAATAGCTCCTTTAGTCATAACTGACTATGGGAATGCGCCCCTGAGGTGGCAGCCCTCAGCTGCTTATTTTCCTGGTGCTCCTTTCGACGTTTTCTCCTCACCTCTGCTTCTTGTGTGAGCCTCTCTTCGCCCAATCTGAGGTGGTGCCGTAAATAGCATCGCCGCTTATTGCGATCGGCAGCTTCATCCTCCCATGTTGCTGGATCCATGTCCAGTGCCCTCATATCTCTCTTGCACACATCTTTGAACCTCAGCTGTGGTCGCCCAACTGTTCTCTTGCCATCTGCTAATTGTCCGTAGAAGATATCTTTTGGGATGCGACCATCTTCCATGCGGCGAACATGGCCAAGCCAGCGAAGTCTGCGCTGTCTAAGCAGCGTATACATACTTTGAAGGCCAGCACGTGACAACACCTCGACATTTGTCACTTTATCTTTCCACGAGATGCCGAGGATGCGGCGTAGACACCGCAAATGGAAGGTATTGGGCCTTCTTTCTTGCTTAGCATAGGTCGTCAAGGTCTCGCTGCCATATAGGAGTGTGCTGGTGACGCAGGCATTATATACCGCAGCTTTGGTCTTCATTGTGAGTTTAGAGTTTCCCCAAACACGCGATGTGAGGCGGGAACTGCTACTTCCCGTGTTTGGCCGACACCTATAGGGTGAAGCTGGAGTGTCCTCTCCAGGGCGCGAGCTTGGGCACAGTTATATGGAGATCAAGCTTGACCAAAATGCTGTATAAAAGAAAAAGAAACATACAGAATACTAAATCATAATATCATACACACCTCCTACCCTACCCTCACGTAAAACATAATATTCACTTCGGTTATATAACTTAAATCAGAAACTATAAGCTTAGCGCTTGTCTCATCGTTTAAAACTTCCGTGAAATATATTCTAGTCATTTAAAAAAAATCAATCATCATGAATTAGAAATACGTACATATTCCGTCAATACTCAATGATGAATCAGTGCATTTACCAGTTAGCTAAAATATTCACTGACTGGTTACTAGCAGTTTAATTAAATTTATTTATAGCTGAATGTGTTTTAGCTAGAAATTATAATTTATTTTGCTATCGACTGTAACACGTAAACTTAGAGAAATTAGAATGACTGGCCTAACTGGCAAAACACTCTGCACAAAAATCTAGTGAAGATATAATTCGAACTAACAATTAATCACTCGACAATACTATTCACTATATTTACCTCACACAGAACTACTTAAGACTATTCTCCAACGCAAACTGAGATTTTACTTAATAAAGTAATCTAGAAACGCAGCTAGATATGCCTAGAGAAACTGCGGAGTCTGAATGCAGGAAGTCTAAACTGATGGGGTTTAAATATAGGAAAGAAAGAAATTAGCCCAGACTTAATACATTTAGCACCTACGTCCAGATTTACATATTTCCTTCTCATTCTGCGAATCAAACGAATTTCTTCGCACCAGTGCCGAAACCAGACTCTCTCTCTGTTGCGTACGGACTCATTTGAGATCCGACGTAACGTAATAGACCGGACTCGTGCGAAATTTCCTCGTCTTACCAGATCACCCTATTACTGCATGCAGACTATGGTCATAAACGCAATATGAGCGAGCTCGTCTTTGATCTCAAATCTTTAACCGTGAATAATTAACTTATAGGCGAACAAATCAGGGAAAAGTGATAGACAATGGTCTTCCTTACTATCCCTGTCGAGAACGAATTAACACGATTCGATCTCTCATCAAAGAACTTAGCTAACCGCAATAAAATGCGTTGCTAAATTAGAAAGGAAATGACAAAGGTTGGAATTGCTAACAATCTAGCGTATGCGAAAGAAAGGTAAAGGAGCGAAAGAAAGGTAAAAGACAAGTGTAGAATAAAGAATAAATATCTGAAATCTATTAATCATAATATCTCTGCCACACCTCCTTTATTCAGTTAAATCCCAATCAAGTGATGACACTTTTCCATAACTATTCAATGTATTTTCCAACTGTTAAAACTTAAAGTGATTATTAAATTTTGTAATGTGTAATGTTACAAATTTAACTTCGATTTAATTCTTTTAGATGTACTACATGTTTATCTCAGTCAAAGTTACAAAACACACACTTTAAACAGAGCTATGATATATATATATATATATATATATATATATATATATATATATATATATATATATATATATATATATATATATATATATATATATATATATATATATATGTTTTTTTTTCTTTGATCCATAGCCGCTGACTGTCAAAGCAGTCAGTGGCCATCACGCCTAGTGGCGTCTTGTAGGGCAACAACAAATTGATTCCACTTTGCTCGGTCGGTGGCCATCCTTCGTACAGTGCCCCAACTCTGGTTCATTCTTTGCATCTCAGCCTCCACAGTCCTCCGCCAAGTTGTTTTTGGTCGGCCTCTCTTTCGTTTTCCTTCAGGGGTCCATAGCATAGCTGTTCTTGTGATGGCATCGGGGTCTCTTCTGAGGACATGGCCAACCCAGTTCCAGCGTCTGCCAGCTATGATGGTGTGCATGTCCTCTTGCTTACTCCGAGTAAGCAGATCTTGGTTGGTGATGGTATTCGGCCAAATGATTCGGTAAATTTTTCTTAGGCATGTTGTGTGAAAAGAGGACAATTTCGACATTTTCTTCTCTGTAACTCTCCAGCATTCTGCACCATAGAGAAGCACAGAAAGCACACAGCTCTGGTATAATCTTAATTTTGTGCTTGTGCTGTATTGAGAGGACTTCCAGATGTTGTTTAGGCTTAAAAACGCTGTTCTTGCTTTGTTCATTCTGCTGTTGATGTCTTTGCTTGCTCCACCGTCTGGTGTTACTATGCATCCTAGGTATGTGAAGGTGTCTGTCTGTACCAGTTGCTGATTCCTTACTGATATGGGCTCAGGGTTGCTCACATTGAACGTCATGACCTCTGACTTCTTTAGATTGATGTTCAAGCCCACTTGCTGGCTATACTTATTAAGTCTATCCATTTTTTCCTGGATGTGTTGATGTGAATGTGCTAGTAGTGTGTGATGCAGTACTGTAATTCTGTTTTTCAAGAGGCCCAGTCTTCTTCTCTTTCGAAATTATTTTGTGTTTGGTCTTTTCCTGTAGGTGTTTAATTGCGTGTTATGACGGTAGGTTTAGTTTATACTCGCACCAGTTTTCTTTTATTTAAATTTATCACGATCACGTAGTCCTAGTTTCTTTGTTAAATACCGCGGTCATTTCTTTGTTTATCAGCACGTGAGGATTTATTGGGCGGTCAATATGACGCAAGTAGAAACGCGCGCATAAACAGGACTCACGACGTGCTTTCAAATCTATTGGCGGAAGACCCCGTTATAGTTTTTGTAGGGATTCCATTGGTTTAAGTAGGACGCTATAGCTA
Source organism: Oreohelix idahoensis (assembly GCA_024509875.1). NCBI lineage: Eukaryota > Metazoa > Mollusca > Gastropoda > Stylommatophora > Oreohelicidae > Oreohelix > Oreohelix idahoensis. The sequence goes on along the minus strand of JAMPIV010013679.1, from coordinate 221,688 downwards.
TGACGTATTCCGTAAGTCAGCGTGGGCTTTCTTGTACATAAACCCACGCAGTCTTCTAAATGGTCCCTTTGTCTGATGAAATCCACTGCCGTGAAGCTAGCATTTATCGTCTGCTCCCGCGGAAGAAACGCGATAAATTGGTATGTTCATAGTTTATTAGAGTCTTAATATTAGTGGGTTCTTTAATAGAGTCGTAGCCTGATTTATGAATGATTCTTCGGGAAGTTAACTAATATTTTATAAATGTAGTGCCATCCACTGCTATCTTTGTAGAAATGATGTAAATGTAAAGTGTGAATAAGTCTTTCTAGGATTATTGGCAGTATATAGGAGTGTGTGAAGATTTGAGATATTCACTGTGTGAGGATTAGCTATTAGATACATGGGCGCTCTGTAGTATGTAGAGCGTTGTGTGAAACCCCCATTTAATTCTGAATATTTACAAGTGTAATACGATGGGCATTTAATTGTGTGTACGGTATTTTATTGTGCCTTAAATGTGGGCAATGCAGTCGGAGGGTAGAGATGTAATTTATACGTGAATTTTATTGCTTAAAGGTGTAGATTATTCCTAGCGAGAGGTTTAATTTAATTTAGGGTTAAGCGAGAAAACCTCACGGGGCAATGTTAAAAGTAGGCCAGGAATTTCGCAACGGGATTTTCCCAGGTTTGAATGTTGTGACACGTGGCGAGATTAACGTAACAAAAGATTAAGGTCAGACAGTGTCTGGGGTTTTGTGTGCTTACCAGAAAGATTTTAAGTTGAAAAAGGGGGGGGGGAGTAGAAGGAGTGTGAGATAGAGTGACACGTGGGTAGAAATATTTTATGTATCGTTGTGCATAGCGGGTGAAGGGGAGTTAAATGTTTGAGATGAGTTTCTGGTTGAAGTTGGTGTACGTAAGTTGTATTTTTATGCCTCCAGCAGTTCACGGCACGGTAGGAGAAAGTAGTTTGTCCCATACAAATTACCAACTGCAAAGTTGGCATTTGCAGGAGCCGAGAGCTCGATATCACCAGAGGCAACAGAATATAACCTACGATCTCAGGCAGTGAAGTCTTTCTTCATCTGGGAAACGGGATTTTTCTTAAAAATCCAGAGCACTTAGCTCATCATACCACTCCAACAACGGCAATGTGGCCGGGAGATGGGTCTAGTTTATACAACCAGAAATAAATGCAGTGTTCCTCTAAACCCTGAGCGGGTTGTCGGGGAAAGTCAGGGAAGTGTTCAGCAGCAGAGAAGCATATATATTTTTGTCAAGTACCTCGTGCTTGATAGTCAAGTCATCAGTGCAGGAGTCAGAACACAGGGGAGAGGGTGAACATTCCTGGTTCTAAACAAGTCAACGAGAGAAGGCGTAAACGGAGACTCCACCTCAGCAGATGTCAAGAATGTCAGAAAGACACTGAAGTAAAGAGAGAGAGAGTGAGAGAGAGTGAGGGAGAGGAGATAGCCGGGACCAGTAAGGTTTGATGTTATCCTTAATGGATAGCCTCTGAGATTAGATGTCATAAGAAGTCTACTAGTGTAGCAGTCCAGTGTTTTAGTTAGCGGCGTATATCGCCTAACAAGTTGGAAGCTGTGTAAACATTCGTTTAGGCAGAGTCAGCGGGACAGAGATAGTAGGAAATATTATAGTATTAGGAAGTGGTGGCTAAAGTTGATGCCCTACCAGCTAGATTGTGGTTTCAATCATTTATCATTCTATGTTGTTCCCCAGCAGTGTGACTGACAGAGTAAATGTGGTTGTGTTTTTTGTGTGTGGCTATCTATTCAATTGGTTCTTTGCTTTTCAGGTCTGTGCAACAGTGCACGATATTTATTTTTTTGCTGTGTGATGAATTTTTATATTTTGGATTAAGTAAATAAAAACTATATTTTGCTAACTGGATCAGGCTCTATACTGTACTGTACGTATATATCGTCTGTATAGTGTGTCTGTGGTCTTTGTGTGTATCACCTTATCTCCTTTTGTTTAAAGGTAGTCAGAGGGGGTGAGGCTATATATCAATACTGGCGTCACGGGTGGCAAGGGAGAGACAATCCAGGTTCTCACCCTTGAGCCAATAGTCTCATCGGTCCACTTTCACTGTCGTTTTCATAAAATTCTATCTTCTCGGACTTTCTTACCACTAGGGTCTTGTCTCTATATTAAGACAACCTCTAGACTTTAAATCCACTTCGTGACATAGTGCAATGTCATCTGCATATTTCAGATCTTCCAATGTAGAAAATATAGTCCATCTTATTCCTCTTGGACTGCCCTCTGTTGTCTGGCGCACCACCAAGTCTATGACTGTTAAAAATAGAGTGGTTGATAAGGGGCATCCCTGTCGTACTCCTGTCTTCACCTCAAAGGTTAGGTTGCTATGCCCAACGCTACACGTAAAGTTGGCATGGAGGCTTTTTATGATTGACCCTATGCAGCTTGGAATTCCATAAGCCCTCAGTATTTTCCATAAACTGTCCCTATGTATACTGTCAAAAGCCTTTTCAAAATCAACGAAATTTATGTACAGCTGTCTTTGCCATTCTGAGCACTGCTCTATAATGTTCCTGAGGGTAAATATACGATCTACACATCTTCTGTTCTTTCTAAATCCTGCTTGTTCTTTCTAAATCCTGCTTGTTCTTTCCTCAGTTTGTGGTCTACTGCTTTTGAAATTCTCTGTATAATTATCCTGCCTAGTATTTTGCTGGGAACTGAGAGAAGAGTGATTCCTCTCCAATTATTGCAGTCTGCAAGATCTCCCTTCTTTTGTTCCACTCTGATGGTGTTGTTCCTGTTCTCCAGACTTGTGCAAATAGTGGTTCTAATAGTTCTGCTGCTAGAACAGGGTCTGTCTTAAATAGCTCTGCATTTAAGTTATCATTTCCAGGAGCTTTTCCATTCTTTAACTCTTTGATTGCTGTGATGATTTCTTCTTTTCGTGGAATGTCTGTATTAACATCTAGATCGTTTTCAGCCTCAGGAACATTCAATTGTGTCTCTGGTGGTTCCTTGTTCAGAGTTTCTCTGAAATGCTCTGCCCATCTTGTTTCCTGTCTCTCTGCTGTCGTGATGAGATTTCCTTGCTTATCTCTTACTAATGTAATATTGTTTGCACCTCGTTTTCCGCTGATGAATTTAGTTATTTTGTATACTGTGCTTTGTTTATTTCTCAGTGCTGCCTCTTCTGCCTGTCTTACAAGATCGTCTAGGAAATTCCTTTTGTTGGCTCGGGTTTGGCGTTTAACTTTGTTGTCCAGCTGACTGTACTGTTCGCTATATAGTTGCTTTAACCTGGGGGGCTTCGCTTCTGTTTTCTTTCTTTTCATTTCCTTTCTCATCGTTATGGTGTTTAATGTTTCTGGTGTTATCCAGTCTTGCTTGTTCCTTTCCTGGAATCCCAAGCATGATTTGCTGCTTTCCTTATATATTGTTGAAATGGTGTTACATTTCTGGTCTATATCATCAGTCAATGTCTTTTCCTGACTTTTGGCAAATTGATATCGTTTCTTTATGTCAGCCGAAAAAGCTTTTCTGGTAAGGGGGTCCTTCAATTTGCTAATGTCAAACCTTTTCTGTGTAGTTACAGTTGGTACAGCCCTTCTTAGTTTTACTTTCAGTTTTGCTACTACTAAATGGTGATCACTTCCCACATCTGCACTTCTTCTTACCTTCACATCTTGTAATGCATGTCTCCATCTACCGTTAATCATGATCTGGTCTATCTGGTTTCTGTCCCGACCATTTGGTTATTCCCATGTTAATTTGTGAATTTCTTTGTGTTGGAAAAGTGTTCCTCCAATGACCAGGTTGTTAATGGTACAGAAACTTATTAATTTATCCCCATTTTCGTTTGCTGTTCCGCTGCCGCATTTCCCCATTACTCTTTCATTACATGTATTGTGTGTTCCAACTTTCGCATTGAGTTCTCCCATTACTATGATAAGATCATATCTAGGTGTGTCTTCCATTTCTTTCTGCAGTTGTTGATAGAATTCATCCTTGACCTCTTCATCGCTGTCATTCGTTGTTGCGTAGCATTGTATTATTGTAGTATTGGTGAATCTTCCTCTCAGTCTTAATCTTATCAGTCTGTTGTTGATGGGTTTCCATTCCAGTAATGTCCTTTCTATTCCTTTCTGTAGAATAATGGCTACACCTTCATTGTGCTGTCCATCCTCTCTTCCAGAGTAAAGTAGTGTTTCTCCTGTTGCTGTTTTAACTTTTCCTGCCCCTGTCCATCTGCTCTCGCTTATCCCTAGAATGTATAACCTATAGTTTCTCATTTCTACCGTGAGCTGTTTTAGTTTACCCGTCTCGTTCATTGTTCTGACATTCCAAAATCCTATTCTTGTTTCACGTTTTACGGCCAGGACGTCCGTTTTTGTGCCAGTGGCTTCCTTTCGGCTTTCACCACTGACAGTCATACGAGCCTCAGACTCCGGATTTCCGTCCCGCTGCAAAGTTTGTTCATTTATTGTTGTTTCCGTAACTTCATATTTTTTTACGTAGACAGGGGTGTCAGCCCTATGTTAAAACCCCCAACCTGGAGGATCAGGGTATCTGCTTTAGTCTGACCCCTGCCCGCACAAACCTGTCCAGCTTGTTAGAACCTGCCAGCTGTGGGTGGGGGTGGGGGGGGGTGGGGGGGGTTAACGAGCTAGAATAAAAACAGATAAAGGTAAAGGAACCCGTTACACGCCCATTGAGGCATATTGGGAATATGGTGTTAGGCCCATATTATCTTGACCGTCAGCACACTAGGAGGGATGTGGTCGGCATCACGCCGGCCGCTTAACCTTCCCAGAATTTCTCTGGTACCCATTTGGGGCTGAGTCGACCCAGGAGCCGTTTGTGGCCTAAAAAATTCCCACCTCATCTGGGGATCAAACCATAGACCACTGCGCTAGGAAGCCAGTGCACTAACCACTATGCTACCGTTGCTAGAATAAACCATTGCTAAAATTCTTCATAAAAGTGTCGGCAGATTACAGAATTAACGTGCTTAGCGACAGCCAGCATTGTTTTCGCTTATCTGAATATCTTATGAAGCCTTCCATGTGATAGAAGCTTTACTACTCTTCTATCGACATTTCTGCCAAGAGTAATCTTGCGTAAATATAGACTCCATTGAAGTATATAATAGATATCTTGAGTCTTGGCCACAGTTTGACCACTACTGCACAGTAGTGGAGGCAAATACAGTCACAGCAATTTTTATCATGAATCTTACTTTATTGTCCAGTTGAGTTTAACTTTCGCTACTACGAGGGGCAAACGTTAAACCGCTGGTCCTGGGCGCCGAATGCTCTAAGACCAGCTGTTTGCGGAGAATATTTGTAAGACTATTTTTTTTTTGCTATCTCTTATTCAGGTCATCGCCCATGGAAATATAGTAAAGGACAAGAGCAAAGCAAACGAGCGCTGTTACTGCCTGGACGGAAAGATCCCTTGCAGGCAGATTGACACTACAGGACCACCGAAGAAAAGGAAATGCGGCAGCAAAAAAGATGGAGTAAATTTTTATTTAATTTTCTCTGTGACTCACATAACCCCATGTAGTTTAGAAGGGAGGGGGGTTGGGGGGGGGGGGTAGGTCTTTGATAAATCAAATAAAGAATAGAGCCACTGCTCCCTTAGGCATGTTGAGTTGGGTAATTAAATTAATGAGGTCGTGGTTAGGGCTGGTAATCTCATCATGTACAACAAATTGTTTGCTACACTTACCACCAATGCAAGAGTTTGTACTTTGACGTAGTCTTTCTTAGACATAACCATCTGTAGGGGTGGATTCGTGATCCATACTGAGCAAAAAGGGAGATGATGATGATGTTGGTGATGATGATGATGTTGGTGAGAGTGATGATGACTCACTTGTTTTCACATATTCATGAAAGGGCTTACTTGCTAATACTCTTTTATAGTTTTATGACCTCCCTTAATTTTAATCCCTTCTACCCTTCTGTAGCTTTACTACCTTACTTGATGTCTATCACTAATTCCCTTTCATAGATTGATTATTTGGCTTAACTGGCCCTTACAATCTTTCTCTTTTCATGTATTTGTGACAAAATTTTACTTCTTGCATTCAGACTTTTCAACCTGAACTGCTAAACTTCATTCACTCATACTTCTTCATAGACTCAATGCCTGCTTGACTTGTCACGTCTACTCTTTATCAGTGTCGTAATGTGGCCCTATTCTTCTCCCTCTCTCTCTCTCTTCTATATTCACCTACACTGTTCCTTACTCAGACATCATGACGCAAACAGGATTTCCTTGTTTAAAGACAAAATTTTCTCGTAGTTGTCAAAAATACTGGACACTACTGTCAGACGACAAAATTGGAGAGACAGACGAGCTGTGAACCATGCCACTCCTCAACACAATGTAAACTGGATAAGCCGGGCCTCAGAACAAAGTTTGATTTAACACCACAAGAAGAAAGATTATCGACAGACGGGTTATTTTCTTACTTCATTTACAGTATTGCTGACTTTTCCTTTCAAAGTGTCTAACACAAACTTACAGGAAACATGGAAAGAAAAAGTCAACAGAACTAAAATAAACTCGGAAAATTCCTTAATACGATAGACTACTTAAAACAAGCCATTATGTAACAGATAAGAACTGATATGAAACTAACAAAATATAAACAGAAATAAATAATACAAATCTAGGAAAAGTACAGTTTGGAAAACTCCCAGAGAAAAAATTATGCCAACAATCTTCACATCATCGCCATTTATCCTTTTTGCGCTCTCTATGGAGTAAGGAGCTTTCACCGCAGCTGGTCTCCTGTACCAAGCATTCTTATGCTCCAACAGGGGTGATTTCTAAAGCAATTTAACTAAATAAAAACCTTTATATATATATGTCACAGAATGGGCGTGGTAATCATTTTATTGTGTTCTATCTGTCTTCTATTACATGTTGTGCCTTCTGTTTATTTCTTCATAAACCCATATTTTCTCTCTTATTGAGCGCATGACTCAGGTTTCAGGTTGTTATTTCACATGACCTATCCTAGGTAGTGATAACGTAAAACCAACCCAGCTGGGCACCCATACTTCACGTATTGACAATCGGAAGGTACACTTTATTGCCGGTAGGACCATTGCCTAACCTACCCAAAGGATGAACACTCATGCTTGTCAACATTCGTAATAACAAATTAAACTGAAGGTTTGTTATGAAGTTCAGACATGAATCATCTAAAGAGGGAAAGGTCAATATCTTATATGGGAGGCGTTCAAATTACCTGTGTCACACGAAATTTCATGAGAAGGGGAAGAGCATATATACTTAAGTCAAATGTTTGAATTTGCTTGGACTAGCCAAGATAAATTAAAATAGACGAAGTTTTATTGGGGTATATAGCTTCCTGGGCGTGGGCGCAATGACCCATATCATGTAGCGCGTTTTCAGACACCGGCACTGTGTTTCACTGAGTCATGACGACACCTTCAGACTAGCCAGGACCAAAGAAATATACAATTTTGTTAACGAGAAGTGGACCAGGTATTGAGGATTTACTGAAATTAACCAGGAAGAAAACTCGGCTTTATAATACTGGAAACCAAAAAGTCATTGAATCCTATAAACAGGGCAATAGTGGGATTATTATTAAATGAATACTCAACTACTTCTAAGACGACTTCAAAACCTGTGACTCGACATTATTTGGAAGTCTTCCCGTGCCAGACGTCTGTATAAATATATAACCCGATTATACGGCGTAAGTTGTTACATTTACAATTTTATCGTTTTATATTTTACATTTGTCATGTTTCACTCGCTGGTGATTGTACAAGTTTACATGAGGCTGGCAACCTCCATATGAAAATGATAGTCATGAACCACCACAGCAAGCGCTAATAATGCCTCATGCCGGCTCTCTCACAAGGAACCAAAAGCAGAGGTAGCTCCAGGCTCCAAGTGGAGCAGGGAGTGGATAATGATGACACCATAGTGTACATATTTATTCTATTAACCTTTTAATAAGTTTGCCTGTAAATTTTAACATGTGCAAACCAGGCAAAAGTCGTTTCCAGCTGTCCAACCACATTTTTCCCTGTCAGATTACCTGAATTAACGTTGATTTATAATCCTATTCACTGGATTTATCATTGATGCTCAGGAAGGGTAAAATTACTGAGAAAAAAGGGAAGGGTCGGTGGAACAGACAGCAGGGAAGGCGAGTGACTGTGTGTCAGGAAACAAATACTTATCAGAGATATTTGTTTTCTTCTAAAGTTCGTGGTACAATTTGGTGATACTAGCGCGTGGTACAAGTTGGTAATGCCAGTTCGTGATACCAGTGTGTGATACCAGCTTGATACTTGTCTGTGGATCAAGAGCTTGTGGTCTACACCAGATGCCTACCTTTGTCGGGTTGTGAAGATCCTTGCCTTGACATTAGGAGAGGTTACCCCTGCAACAATGCTTGAGACGTGCCTCACCACAGAAGTCGATAATTGATAGAGCAGCCAGAAAAAAAGCAACACCTGGCCAGATAAGTCATTTTAATCTGGCCAAAGTAAATTCTCTTCACCGACTTAAACCACCATCCGAACACATTCTGTGACGAAAACTTCACATTGTTTTTTAATCCATCAACTTCACATTTATTTCCGCCTGTTCAGGAATAATTGATTATTAAATTTTGTATATGTATTTGCAAATCAATAGTTGATATATTTATTAAAGCGAGAAGTGCACACGTATGAATCAGTTATCTTAAATATAAAAACAACAGAGCTACTTACATAATATTTTACTGAATAATTCAGTTTTGGGCTCGGAACGACCTAATATATCTATCTCTTAGTAGTAGGTGCGGGCAGATGCAAAGTTCATAATAGCCTGGATAAATTCAGCGTTGTGCTTGATTTCTGAAATATCTTATGAAGACTCCCTAAAATAGAAGAACAATCCTTCTACCTTTGAAGACCTTCAGTTTTTATCACGCATTTGTGGCCATTGTTGGACCTTCAACGCAGAGCAGGGGAGACAACCCGTGACACTCTACACCCGAAGGTAAAAGAGGAACAACTAAGTAAGTAGTAGGCAAGTATAAATAAATTGGTGGAGTAGAATTTCTGGTTAAAAAAAACTGGAATCATTCAAAATTGAAAATTGTGACTATATGTGACTGTAGCTAGTAACGTACACAATTGAAAATCATAAACGTATTCTGTCCCTGTGGCAATACACAAGAACAGAACATGACAGTAGTTAGAAAAATAATGCATCTCAAAACTGTAATAGTTGGAGACTTTAATGCTCACCACGAAACCTGGGTAGGAAACAAAACAGACAAATCAGGGAAATTATTAATAAACTTCATACAAAATAATGAAATATACTGAAGCACATTAAAAACGCACCACCTGTATAATCCAGGAACAGAGTGTGAAATGTAAATATAAGTGTTTACAAGTTTACATATTTGGAATCTTTATTCATTTTCCTATGAATCCATGCAGGTCATTAATTTGTACATTTGATTGTTATGAAATTCATTGCATTCTGTGCAGGCAAGGGAGAAAACCAAAAGTGCAACCAATAAAAAAAATGCATTCACACTATCCTCAGTATCTGGTATGTCCACCGTGTGCTTGCAAACAAGCTGGCAGCGGCTCCGCATGGAACGCACAAGTCTCTGAAGGAAATTCCGGGGAATCAAGTCCCATTCCCGTGTAAGAGCAGCTTCGAGCTGTTGCAGATTAGCTGGAGAACCTTGCCTGTAGACTCTGCGTCCAAGCTCGTCTCACAGATGTTCTATAGAGGACATGTCTGGTGATAGGGCAGGCCAATCAATCGTCACAAGGTTCTGCTGCTGTGGATATTGCTGCGTAATGCATGCGGTGTGCGCACGTGCGTTATCCTGCTGGAGAAGCTGCAAGTCTGGATAATTTGTGAACGCAGGAGCAACCAATGCATCCAGAACCTCATCTCGATATGTCACAGCATTAACATTTCCACGGAAGATGTGAAGAGGCAAGCGATGGTGAAAACTGAATCCTCCCCAAATGTGAATACTGCCACCCTCCAAATCGGTTGTGCTGACGAACACAGCAATCTGCAAAGCGCTCTCCACATCGTCGCCAAATCCGCATACGTCCATCAGCAAAGGATATGTTGAATCTGCTCTCGTCTGTGAATAGGACAGCATTCCACTGCAGATTAGTCCATCTGACATGTTGCTCTGCCCATTGCAGGCGCTGCTGACGATGTCTGTGAGTCAAGTTTGGCCCAACATAAGGTCGTCTTGCAGTAAGGCCTGTATCTCTGAGTCGTCGTATGACTGTCATTCGAGAGACTTGCCCACGTCTACCCACTATTGCTCTTGCTGTTTGACTTGCCGGGAGAGAACGATTCCTTAGGTGACTCAGCACAATATGACGATCTTGCGCAGGGGTAGTAACTCGTAGTTAGCCATTCCGAAGTCTATCCCGGGCACTGCCAGTGGTTCCGTAACGTTCATTGAGACGTACAATAGTGCTGTGGTGGCAATTCATCCTTCTAGCAATGGCCCGCGAGCACATCCAATTGTGGCTCAGCTAGACGTCGGAGTCTCTGCTCTAGGATTATAGAGTAGATTTTACCAGGGACACTGAGAAGGGATATGCCTCTATGGTTTCCACGTTGTCGATTGTCACCCTTTTTGAAAATTGGTGTTATGATGGCAATCTCCCAGTCCTTTGGTATAGTCTTGTTGCACCACGCTGCCTGTAGGACCCTTAAGAGTAATAGGTCGCCTGATGCTCCCATGTACTTAACCATTTCTGGTGTTATACCATCATGCCCTGCTGCTTTGCCCATCTTGATTTTCTCCAGTACTGCCTTCAGTTCTTCCATCTTTATGTCATCTTCACCATCATTGGTTTTCTCTTCTGTGCTAGTGGTTATCATTTCTGATGCTTCACCATGCTTACCATCGAGGATTTCTGAGAAATATTCTTTCCATCTTCCCATTACTTCCTCCGGGGCAGTAAGCAATTTGCCTTGCTTGTCCTTTATAAATTTAAGAGGGCTTTGTTTTTCCTTTCTCGTTGTTCTTTAGGGTCTTATAGAACAATTTCTGGTTTTCTTGTGCATCTTTTTCTAGCTTTTTTCCAAATTCTTCCCAGGACTTCTGTTTTGCTGCTAGCACCTTGTTCTTTGCTCCTGTTCAGAGTGTCACATATTCTCTATACTTCTCCATTTGTCCTGTTGTGTTTTTAGCTCCTAAGTATTGTTTCCATGCCATTTTCTTCTCTCTTATTTTCTCTTTGACTTCCTCTGTCCACCTAGGTGTCCTCTTTCTCTTGTTTCCAAGTCGGACTTCACCACATGCTTCTGCAGCAGCTGTCTTTATGATGTCCTTGAATTTAAGCCAGAGGGTTTCCAAGTCATCAGGTTGTTCTTCTATGTTGCTCACCGCTGTAGCAATAAGCCCCTGATATCTGGTCTCAATTTCGGGCTCTCTCAGCATGTACTTCTTAATGCTCATTTCTCATGTTCGTTTACTTTGTTTCTTGTCTGATGTTGAGCAGTTCCTACTCTGAGCAACTCTTTCAGTTGTTCTTTTGATTGTAAGCAGGTAGTGATCACTTCCAATCTCTGGCCCCCTCCAGACTCTAGCATCCCGGACATATTTGAATGAGCTTCTCCTAACAATGGCATAGTCGATTACTGACTTCTCATTCTTTGTTGGTTCACATCTAGTGTATGCATGTATGCGCTTATGGGGGAACTTTGTGTTTGTAATGATCAGATTCTGCTCACTGCAGAATCTGAGGAGTCGCTTTCCATTGCCATTGAGAGTATCTTCTCCATATCTTCCGATAACTCCACCCCAACTCTGGCATTGAAATCTCCGAGCATGATAATTTCATCTAGGCAGTCATCCACTGTCCTTTGAAGCAGCTCGAAGAATTCCTCCTTGACCTCTGCTCTCTCATCCTCATTTGGTCCATACACTATGACCAGGTTGACTATGGTTTCTCCTTCTTTTAGTTTTACAACCATAATGCGCTCAGAGACAAAGTTCCATCCCGTGTCCTGTTTTCTTTGTTTCCGTTATAGTCGGGATTTCTAGTTTTGCTTTCCTCATCTCTTCCACCAGCTCCTCTTCTTTCCCATTTATACTTCTTGTATTCCAAGTCCCATAAGTCGTAGTCCGTAGTTCGTTCTAGTTCGTCGCCTTTAGAATCCGTCCGATTTTCTCTCTTGTAGTTCTCGTAATCAAAAGTTTAAAGCAAACAGGTGATTGGCCTGTTGTGCCTTTGCATGGTGGAGGGGCTGCCTCCTTACGGCCTCCATGCAGGCCGCCCTCCTCCTTTTTCAGCCGGGCTTGGGACCGGCATAGGCGGAGTTGTTAGTAATAAAACAGAATGAAAATGCACTACTTACGCCAATCTTGGCTATAGATTTTTTGCTCAGATGAATACGTGAAAGCGCTGGGTTAGACCTCTTACCCGTGTCTGGAATGTCTTTAATTTTACAATAGATTCCCCTCTGACTCCGTGTTTCTTCAGTTTCCTAGTTCCGGGATTTGGTTCTCCAATACAAGGTCTGGTTAACAAAAAGGAATTATGAAGCTAGTCGTCGCTCAGGCAAAGTCTGATGTCTTGGCGAACTTGACATTCACAGTGAGATAAAACTGCGAAAATGATTAGGCTATATTCCCCTCAATGTTGTTATGAATCTTATCAGAAAGATCCAATCATTTCAAATCATGCAGATAGGGTGTGATATTTCAAAATAGTCCCACGTGAAATAAAGTGCTTTCCTGCAAAGGTCACATATTACTATATATGGACATCTGATGTCTTGCATGCACTCTCACAAACACATTTGTAGAGTCATTGTCTAAAATGTAATAAATCCATGATTACTTTTTACCAAGTGACCGGAAGCGATTATAATTATATCACACTTGTCTGCCCACAGGTGTCACTCATACAGTAATCTCGTTATATGTCGTATGAGTGCGCAAACTACGTGTCTTATCGGTGATTTAAGGCCAATAGCGCTGGCCGATGTACGTGTTAATCTTCCGCGCCTATAACCAACAAATCTGGGTAGCGCCAAGAAAATGCGATGCATCATATCAGGCGCTCCTTGCAAATGTGATATTTATCACCTACAAGATGACTTGATAAAATAAAATATCTGCTACTTAGCAGAAAAATAACGAGGAATGAAAGAAAGAGAGAAAGAAAAGTGCGATAATTGACAGCACATAATAATAATCAGTACCACAAATGTACAGATACTGCCGGAGAGAACCAAAGATCGATAGAGGTCGGCCATTTCGTCACATCGATATCTGCTTTGATGGCCTCTGCTGGAATGCCATCTGATCCAGCCGCTTTTCCATCTCTTAGAAGCTGTATGGCTTTCTTTATTTCTTCCTTCATTGGTCTTACGCAGTTAATTTGCACCTCTTCTTCTGCTTGCTGGATGTCTGGGGGGTTTTGTGGAGCTGGTCTATTGAGAAGGTCCTCAAAATATTCCGCCCATCTCTTCATTTGCTCTTGTATATTGCTGAGCAGTTTTTCATTCTTGTCTTTTAAGAGGCAACTTGTTTGCTTGTATTTCCCTGTTAGCTTCTTTGTGCTGTTATAAAGTTCTCTCATATTTCCTTTAGCTGCAGCATCTTCTGCCTGTCTTGCCAACTCCTCAATATACTTCCTCTTGTCTCTTGTGATACTTCTTTTTACTTCTTTGTTTGCTTCTGTGTACACTTCTTGAGCCTTGGCTTTGGAACTTCTGGTTTTGCTTGTGTTTAAATCTGCTTTCTTTTTTTTTCTGTCTTTTATCTTTTTGATGGTTTCTGTTGTTATCCATGCGTTTGGTTGTCGTTCCATTTTTCCCAGTATTTCTTCACGTCTCATTCCATACCGTTTTGATTTGCTGCCAATAGTCTTCTGTATTCACTACATCTTTCAACTGTTGGAGCACTTGTAATTTGTTGGATATTGTGACCGCAAATTTGTCTCTTGTTTCTTGATTTCTTAGATGTCCTACATTAAATTGTTGTCTATAACTTTGCATTCTTGCATATCTCTTGAGTTTCATTTTTACTTTGGCTATCAGAAGGTGGTGATCTGATGCCACATCTGCTCCTCTATATACTTTTACATCCTGCAATGATGATTTGTTTTTCTGTTCTATGGTCTGGTGATATCCATGTTGCCTTGTGTATTCTCTTATGTGGAAACATGCTTCTTCCTATAGCCAGTTGATTTGAATCACAGAAGTTTGAGAATAGTGTAAAGTTTTTCTTCTTCTTTCCACTCTGTAAAGTATCAGTCTGTCTGCTCTGTAAGGAAGAGTGGTGTGTTGTTGAGATCAGGCATGCTCCAGTCTACCCAGCTGTAAATGGGTAACTCACCCTAGTCCTGAGTTAGGGAAGGCAAAGGCTCCAGGGGAAGCAGGCCCTAAACTTGGTCACTCCAACCGACGCAGGATGGTGTATGTATGAAGTAGAAGTGTAGAGTGTGATTACCGCGAATGGTGTACTGTTCGTGTGCTGACCAATATAACCACTCATACACTTGTGTCTACAAGGCACCAATGCAGACTGCTGGAATCTTTGTTTACTCAATTTATTCAGACGTACACACTGGGACATACGAGTACATCATGGTATGTTGACATATCAATTTGTAGGTATACATAGCAGATCTGAAGTCATGACACATTCAGAAATAATGGGCAGTACATCAAAAGTTCAATGTCATGATACATTATGGCCGCATCCCCCTATCTGACTAAACGCGTCAGTGAAGGCAGATCGGTAAATAACTAAAGTTACTTGACGTCCATAGTTTGTAGTATATATTATGAAACCACGAAAGAGGGGGTTTCTAGCAAGATTGAGATCTCCCTGTCACTGTCCGATAATAGGATAAATAATCTGTTCTCTTGGCAGTGATCAAAACATATGATGACCGAAATCTAACATGGCTGCCTCCCTGAGTTGTCGTTCACTCATTCATAGGAAGGAGAATATAAGCCAGAGTTAATTTATAATGGGTATATAAATGATTTCATAAATGTTTCCATACAGCTCTACGGTGATCAGGTTAATTCACGTAGCCATAACCGCTGTAGGAAAGTCTGTCATCTTTGTCGATACAAAACACGACCCTAGCGATACGAAGCACAATGTTCCATCTAGGTCGAATCGACATGAGATCATCAAAATAGGGTCTGGCAATACATGGAGTCCGAATTATACATTGTACCGTACCTTAGGAGAGTCTCTAACATAAACTATAGTAGAGATACCATCTCCTTTAGAAGAAAACCACTTCATGAATCATATTTCCTTAAGAATCTACCAGCCCTTTGAAAAATGCGTACCCGCCATTATCACGGTACATCGGAACTCATCACGACTTGTCAAGACAACTCATACTTCCGCTAGACCGGAATAACAAGAATCTAGTCCCTCCTACCCATCCAAAATATACAATATAGGACTGATTCTACTTGTACTAATAATATGTAATACATATGAATTCAGGCCATAAACACAATAAGCAAATTAATATATTTTCTGGCCCTAAAAAATAAGTACAAACGTAAGCGCAATATCCTTGCGCCGGATCAATATCCAGAACGATTACTCCTATAATCAAAAGTGTGAATCAAACATGGATTCTCTCGCTTTTACCATAGACAGCATTTTCATACACAAATGAATGAATGTCTATATTTTCCCATATTAAATAGCCATATCGATTTTTGTAATATGTGCGTCAAAATATGCACGCAACAGATTACCACACCCCTCGGGAAAAAAAAATGGTACTTTTTTTTTTGAAATACATCTAGGAGCAACATACAATAGGCTCACAACGCACCAATAACAATGCGCAGATGATAAGCATAAGTTTTATGACGTTAGAGAAAGTACTTCTCTAAGTATAAATATTTCCAGAGAGGTGTCACCAACGCATACTACAATATTAGCAATGACACAATTTCCACATTAGTTTATACATAAATTTCATCTAAGATATCTTAACATCATGATCATCAAAGACGAAAAACATTGAAAGATCAGCGGTGAATAAATATCAATGAACCGCTAAGTAGTGTTACAATCAATATATGATATATTACATATGTGTACACATTTCAACATAGAAACAACTGTATCAAAGTTGTATAACAGTTATGAATCATGTGGGCATCTAGACAAAATATCTGCCATCACATTTTCTGACCCACGGATAGCTCGCACCGAAAAATGAAATGGCTGTAGAGCAATCGCGTATCGCGTTGATCTCGCGCTCTTCAGATTTTTACTCTGAATAGCCGTAAGAGCTTTCTGGTCAGTTTCCACAATGAAATGCGCGCCCAGAAGAAATCTTTGCAGTTTAAGGATTGACCAAACCATAGCCAATAATTCACGGTCTAGGACCGAGTAATTCTTCTCTGCGGCATTTAATTTCCGAGAAATATACATCACAGGATGCAGAGTTCCAGAGTACTCTTGCATTAGTGCAGCTCCAATCCCGGTGGATGAAGCGTCACTACGAAGAATAAATGTCTTATCCTTAGAAGGCAATACTAGGATAGGTGAAGTAGAAAACATAGTTTTAACCTTATCCAAAGAGGATTGACATTCTTGAGTCCAATGGACTACATTAGGAGACCCTTTCTTTAGCAAGGAAGAAAGAGGTGACATAATGGAGGACAGATTCGGGATGAATCGTCCATAAAATTGTATTAGACCTAAGAGACTTCGTACTTGCTTTTTAGTCTTAGGAATAGAAATGTTAAGTATCTTACTTGTATTATGGTCTTCTGTTTTTAGGAACCCATGACCAACACGGTGTCCTAAGAAAGATATTTCGCTAAAACCAATACATGCTTTCGATGGTTTCGCTGTCAGGTTATGCTCGCGTAAGATAGACAATAGTTCATTTATACCATTATAGTGATCGTTCCAAGTATCACTGAAAAGACAGATGTCATCAAGATACGCAATGACATCTGAGCGATGAGATAGGATTCGACGCATCATGCGTACAAATGTTGCAGGGGCGTTCATAAGACCGAAAGGCATGAAATTCCATTGGAATAGACCCCTAGGCGTCGAAAAAGCAGTAAACGGTTTGGCGTGTTCGGATAGTGGAACTTGCCAATATCCCTTAGACAAATCGAGTTTAGTAAAGAAGTGAGAATTCGATAGTCTCGTAAGTAGCTCTTCTAGTAAAGGCATAGGTTCAGCATCGAATTTAGTCACTTGATTCAATTTGCGATAATCCACGCAAAGACGTATGTTATTGTCTTTTTTCCGTACTATAACCATCGGCGAAGAATATGCTGATGTGGATGGTTCAATAATTTTTAACTCTATCATCTCATCTAACTCTTTCTCTACCTGTGCTTGAAAATGTATCGGGATTGGATACGGTCTGACTCTTATAGGACTATGGTCAGTAAGAATAATGTCATGTTGAATGACATCAGTTTGACCAGGAATGTCAGTAAGGACATCCTGAAATTGTTCTAACATAGTAGAAACTTGTTTCTGCTCTCCTGGAGATAATTCTGGAGAAATTGCAACATCTTTCCATGATTCATTAGAGTGAAGAGGAATCATTGGAAAAGGTAAATTTACATCCGAGAAACTCGTTTCCTCATCCTGTATTACTGACAGAGATGAGTACTGTCCATGTTGGACTGGAAAATCGTCCGTTGCCTGGAAAACAGGTTGTAAATAATCAGGACGTTCATGGAATTCCGTGAGCATGTTGATGTGGAAGGTTTTACGCTTCCCGTCAATATCGACGATATAGTCAACATCGGAAACTTTTGATATTATATCGTACGGACCTTTCCAAGAAATGAGAAGTCTATTTTCCCTACAAGGTAGCAAGACAAATGCTTTGTCACCTGGACAAAGTTGACGCAAACATCTCTTTTTATTGGCAAATTCCCTTGCCTTCTGTTTCGCAAATTCAGAAGAAGCAGTTGCCAATTTGCATGCTTCAATAATCTTGTGTCTAAGTGCGATGACATATTCATAAGAGGATTTTGTGTCATCGACAATATTATCAGCAGTTATAAGATCATGAAGTAAGGACATAGGACCTCGCGGTTTCGCGCCAAAGACAAGTTCAAAGGGAGAAAATCCTGTATGTTCGTTGGCGACCTCTCTATATGCAAAGAGAGCCGCGGGTAAAACCCTATCCCAATCCTGAGGATGATCTTCTGTTATCTTACCTAGTAGGTTTTTCAGAGTTCTATTCAAACGTTCCACCATCCCATTGGACATAGGATGATAAATACTACTCAGCGATCTCTCTATCTTCAGAGTCGACATTACTTGAGACATGGTATCCGATATGAGTTGGGTACCATGGTCGGATAATATTTCTGCTGGAAACCCCAGACGAGAAAATATTAACCAAAGAGCATCTGCGACATCAGCAGTAGTTATGCTCTTTAGAGGAACAGCCTCCGGCCAACGTGTGCACATATCAACACACGTCAAAATAAATTGGTGTCCTCTAGCAGACTTTATCTTAAATGGACCAATGATGTCTATCGCCATTTTTTGAAATGGCCGAATGGGAATGTCTGCAGCCTGAATAGGTGCATCATGGCGTGGACCTCTGGATTTAATCTCTTGACATACTTTACAAGATCGACAATAGATTCGTATGTCCTTATTCACAGCAGGCCAAAAGAAAGATTGAAGAACTCTAGCTTTAGTACGGGAAAAACCCATATGTCCAGCACACTGCGAATCATGAGCGTGCTGTAAGATTTTAACTCTCATATTTTTAGGCACAAGGATTTGAGAATGAATGGACTTAGCGGAGTCTTGTACCATACGTACAAGTACGCCATTCTTCATCGTAATCCAAGATTTACGATTTGTATCCTTATTCGGATCACCTTTTGTTGCCAGAGTAAAGAATTTCTTTAGAGTAGGATCATCTTCCTGCTGTTTGATAAAGGAATCGTGGGAAATCTCCAAGGGATCATCTTGGATCTGCGCATCATTATCTTCAGAATGTGAAGATTGTGGCATATTAAGAGCTTGAGCCCTAGTGATTACTGCATTAGCAGATTGCATATTAACATTTTCCCAATTAGAAATTTGCTGTGGAGTGCATTCTTTCACTCCATGAATGCGACCGATGATAAGATCAGCGATCGGATTCGGCAAGAGACATGCTTGCACCTCTCCTGTAAAGAAAGGCGTAGCAATATTGCTAATGGCAGTGGAGTACTTCTCCAATGTGCCACCAAATGTTACACATTTGACTATATTGCCTGTAGCTCGAGAAGGATTTACGAGTGATTGCCTCACTCCAATGGTAGTGCACCCCGAATCGAAAAGAATTGATACCGGAGTACCATCTATTAGGCCCCTATTAAAGACAAGAGCACCCCTTCCATTATGCGCAATTGACGCATGGAGAGCGGGAAGCGGGTGACCGCAGCTTAAAGTAGAAACTGTGGTTGGATCGAATAATGTTTTGCATTGCGAACACTCAGATGCTCTAGCAAAATCGAAAGCGGAATTTGCTACACTGTTGGAGTCTTTTTTATCATTATTCTGATTATCGGTGTCGTGGAACTCCTGTTGTGCAGAGTTAGCCTGGTAATAAGATTTACCATGTCTTTTGTGTTGTGATCTACCTCGGTTATAATTGTCTCTATAATTATTATTGCCTCTGTTATAACCCCTATTTGGGTTTGAATCATAATATTCATGATCATAATCATCATGCTCATTATATTGAGTATCCCTGTAATATTGTTTCTTTTGTCTCCATGAAGCACTTGGGTAGTTCCTATAGCTACTCCCTTTCCGAGAATTTCTAACATTATGGGTACCCCTCGCGTGTCGAGGACTATCAGCCCGATTCCAGTTCTTCGAAGAAGAACCCTGATTTGAGTGGTTATCTTGGTTTTGATACTTATTCCAATTAACCTTTTTATCAAATTTATTTTTAGCTCCTTGGAATTTGTGTGAGTAATTCTGATTATATTCTGTTGCCGAAGCAACTGGCATACTCTCTTTAATGTTAGAGTTACTAAGAATCATGTCAGGGTGTGCCGTGGCATACTGGTCACAATATTCTTCCATTTGCTTTATTGTACCAGGTTTACGCTCATGTAAGAACTCTAGGAATGATTTATTTACAGAAGACATGACCTTGTCTCTTAGCAATAAATCCGTAAGACCATCAAATGTTTTCTCTGTTTTGGATAATTCAATCCATCGTGAAAGTGTAATTCGTGCTTTTGAGATGAAATCTGAGAATTCTACACCTACCTCAGGTCTCATTGTTTTAAACAAAAGACGGTAACCTTCCTCAGACAGCTGATATCTCTTTATCAAAGCTGCCCTAACAGCATCATAATTATCTTTGTCGGCCTCTTCAACAAAATATAACTTACTCAGAGACTCCCCTTTTAGATTTTCAGACAACTGATTCACATACTGTGATTTGTCAACATTATGAGATCGACAAGCCCGTTCAAATCTAGAAAGCCAAAATGTTATGTCATCACTGGTAGGGTTAAACGCTGGTACCTTGACCTTGTACACAAAGGGTTTACCATTACCACCAGATGCCTGATTAACATTACTCATACATGTCAATTTTAATTTCTCTAATTCAAACTCATGTTCTCTTATTGCTTTTCTCTCTTCAGCTTCTCTATCTAATTTTTTTTGTTCTGCAGCAGCAGCAGCTTCTAATTTTTTCTGTTCTGCAGCAGCAGCAACTTCTAATTTTTTCTGTTCTGCAGCAGCAGCAACTTCTAATTTTTTCTGTTCTGCAGCAACTTCTAATTTTTTCTGTTCTGCAGCAACTTCTAATTTTTTCTGCTCTGCATCAGCTTCTAATTTCTTCTGTTCTGCCTCAAATCTCCTTTCCTCCACTTGCATCTGCAATTTCTTAAGTTCAGCAGCAGTATCAGCTTCTTTTTCTAATCTTTTTTCTTCAGCTAGAGCTTTCCTTTCTTCTGCAGCAGCTTTTTTTTCTTCTATTTGAAGTTTTCTCTCCTCAGCCGCAGCTTTTTTTTCCTCAGCAGCAGCTTTTTTCTCTTCTGCAGCTAATGCTTTGTCATATTGAGCAACAGCCCATTGTTCTAAGTCTTTTCCAGTCTTATCAAGAGATTTTCCTTGTGCAATGAAATAATCTAATGTAGACATATTGTCTTCTTAAATCAGAAACCTGAAAAAGTAAATAAATTACCCTATTTCACTTTAATGGGAGACAAGTCTATACCATAGACTTAGTCTTAGTCCAAACTTGTATGGTTTATAATAACCAATGATAACTTGAGTACCTGTGGACAACAATAACTGTATCTCAAATACTGTGGGAGACAAGCCTTACAAAGGTCTTGTATACCTCAATGTAATCAAAGATCACTTGAGTACCTGTGGAAAAAATATTTCCCTTTACCAATCACTTTGGGAGACAAGCCTTACAAAGGTCTTGTACATTTTGTTTTATAACAATAACAATCATAAAGTACTGATCTGTACTATACTATCAGTGTATACCACTATACGTCATATGTCAACTAAAGACATTACAAAGGACAAACAAGAAAAGACAATATGAACACATTTGCAGAGATCAAATTAAATTAAATAGGAGAAATGAAAAAAATGATCACAGAAACCGTGATGATAACTGCCATAATATAACAAGACAAATAACGCCACAGTGTATAAACATAAGGGTGTAAAAAACTGAAACGAAAGCAAAGATGAGACCTACAATTATACAAACAAATCAAACAAAACTAAGGAACACAAAATTATTAACAAAAACAACGAAGAAAAGAACACCTCATCACAACTAACAGAAATAGCAGCAAATTGTTGCTAACAAATTTCCAATTAAGAAAATGTGTACCTATAGAATACTAGTACCAGACCAATGTCACTCGGCATACCTTGTACTAGTCACACAGAACATAAACTAATTTAATACATAACAAATAACATGTAAGCATAAATAGCATATAGCATACAATATAATTTATGTCATGAATGGAATGTGTTGCAGGTATAGTGTTGTAAAGCAGGCACAGTTTATTTTAATACTAATAACTTGCCACTTTATTCAGTAATAGATTTAATTTTAAACTATTACACTGTCAATTTTTCTCTGTTGAGCATATGAAGATCCAACGATGAACTATGCACTTTATGTTCAACAACACTGTGATTCTTCTGTACGTTGAGAAATGTCAACAATACTGCTCCAGATATTTTCTACACTTGATACCACTGTCCTGTGTAATACTGTCTGTACAGCGAAAAACTGTCAACAAGCGCTGACCTAGATACAGCATCCTATCGGTAATACAGGTCAAGCTGACATCGACTGTATAGCTGTCCTACTGGTGTTGATGTGTTCAAACAAATGTTCTTTCAGCTGTAAACTGTGATTCTCAACACAAAACTGCGTAAGCTGGA
The DNA here is from genome assembly GCA_024509875.1 of Oreohelix idahoensis. Classification (NCBI taxonomy): domain Eukaryota; kingdom Metazoa; phylum Mollusca; class Gastropoda; order Stylommatophora; family Oreohelicidae; genus Oreohelix; species Oreohelix idahoensis. The sequence continues at coordinate 199,226 of JAMPIV010013679.1, read as the reverse complement.
CCCAGGAATCTGGCTCGCCACTGTAAAGTTTCTTTCTTCTTTCCACTCTGTAAAGTGTCAGTCTGTATGCTCTGTAAGGAAGAGTGGTGTGTTGTTGAGATCAGGCATGCTCCAGTCTACCCAGCTGTAAATGGGTAACTCACCCTAGTCCTGAGTTAGGGAAGGCAAAGGCTCCAGGGGAAGCAGGCCCTAAACTTGGTCACTTCAACCGACGCAGGATGGTGTATGTATGAAGTAGAAGTGTAGAGTGTGATTACCGCGAATGGTGTACTGTTCGTGTGCTGACCAATATAACCACTCATACACTTGTGTCTACAAGGCACCAATGCAGACTGCTGGAATCTTTGTTTACTCAATTTATTCAGACGTACACACTGGGACATACGAGTACATCATGGTATGTTGACATATCAATTTGTAGGTATACATAGCAGATCTGAAGTCATGACACATTCAGAAATAATGGGCAGTACATCAAAAGTTCAATGTCATGATACATTATGGCCGCATCCCCCTATCTGACTAAACGCGTCAGTGAAGGCAGATCGGTAAATAACTAAAGTTACTTGACGTCCATAGTTTGTAGTATATATTATGAAACCACGAAAGGGGGTTTCTAGCAAGATTGAGATCTCCCTGTCACTGTCCGATAATAGGATAAATAATCTGTTCTCTTGGCAGTGATCAAAACATATGATGACCGAAATCTAACATGGCTGCCTCCCTGAGTTGTCGTTCACTCATTCATAGGAAGGAGAATATAAGCCAGAGTTAATTTATAATGGGTATATAAATGATTTCATAAATGTTTCCATACAGCTCTACGGTGATCAGGTTAATTCACGTAGCCATAACCGCTGTAGGAAAGTCTGTCATCTTCGTCGATACAAAACACGACCCTAGCGATACGAAGCACAATGTTCCATCTAGGTCGAATCGACATGAGATCATCAAAATAGGGTCTGGCAATACATGGAGTCCGAATTATACATTGTACCGTACCTTAGGAGAGTCTCTAACATAAACTATAGTAGAGATACCATCTCCTTTAGAAGAAAACCACTTCATGAATCATATTTCCTTAAGAATCTACCAGCCCTTTGAAAAATGCGTACCCGCCATTATCACGGTACATCGGAACTCATCACGACTTGTCAAGACAACTCATACTTCCGCTAGACCGGAATAACAAGAATCTAGTCCCTCCTACCCATCCAAAATATACAATATAGGACTGATTCTACTTGTACTAATAATATGTAATACATATGAATTCAGGCCATAAACACAATAAGCAAATTAATATATTTTCTGGCCCTAAAAAATAAGTACAAACGTAAGCGCAATATCCTTGCGCCGGATCAATATCCAGAACGATTACTCCTATAATCAAAAGTGTGAATCAAACATGGATTCTCTCGCTTTTACCATAGACAGCATTTTCATACACAAATGAATGAATGTCTATATTTTTCCCATATTAAATAGCCATATCGATTTTTGTAATATGTGCGTCAAAATATGCACGCAACAGATTACCACACCCCTCGGGAAAAAAAATGGTACTTTTTTTTTTTTGAAATACATCTAGGAGCAACATACAATAGGCTCACAACGCACCAATACAATGCGCAGATGATAAGCATAAGTTTTATGACCTTAGAGAAAGTACTTCTCTAAGTATAAATATTTCCAGAGAGGTGTCACCAACGCATACTACAATATTAGCAATGACACAATTTCCACATTAGTTTATACATAAATTTCATCTAAGATATCTTAACATCATGATCATCAAAGACGAAAAACATTGAAAGATCAGCGGTGAATAAATATCAATGAACCGCTAAGTAGTGTTACAATCAATATATGATATATTACATATGTGTACACATTTCAACATAGAAACAACTGTATCAAAGTTGTATAACAGTTATGAATCATGTGGGCATCTAGACAAAATATCTGCCATCACATTTTCTGACCCACGGATAGCTCGCACCGAAAAATGAAATGGCTGTAGAGCAATCGCGTATCGCGTTGATCTCGCGCTCTTCAGATTTTTACTCTGAATAGCCGTAAGAGCTTTCTGGTCAGTTTCCACAATGAAATGCGCGCCCAGAAGAAATCTTTGCAGTTTAAGGATTGACCAAACCATAGCCAATAATTCACGGTCTAGGACCGAGTAATTCTTCTCTGCGGCATTTAATTTCCGAGAAATATACATCACAGGATGCAGAGTTCCAGAGTACTCTTGCATTAGTGCAGCTCCAATCCCGGTGGATGAAGCGTCACTACGAAGAATAAATGTCTTATCCTTAGAAGGCAATACTAGGATAGGTGAAGTAGAAAACATAGTTTTAACCTTATCCAAAGAGGATTGACATTCTTGAGTCCAATGGACTACATTAGGAGACCCTTTCTTTAGCAAGGAAGAAAGAGGTGACATAATGGAGGACAGATTCGGGATGAATCGTCCATAAAATTGTATTAGACCTAAGAGACTTCGTACTTGCTTTTTAGTCTTAGGAATAGAAATGTTAAGTATCTTACTTGTATTATGGTCTTCTGTTTTTAGGAACCCATGACCAACACGGTGTCCTAAGAAAGATATTTCGCTAAAACCAATACATGCTTTCGATGGTTTCGCTGTCAGGTTATGCTCGCGTAAGATAGACAATAGTTCATTTATACCATTATAGTGATCGTTCCAAGTATCACTGAAAAGACAGATGTCATCAAGATACGCAATGACATCTGAGCGATGAGATAGGATTCGACGCATCATGCGTACAAATGTTGCAGGGGCGTTCATAAGACCGAAAGGCATGAAATTCCATTGGAATAGACCCCTAGGCGTCGAAAAAGCAGTAAACGGTTTGGCGTGTTCGGATAGTGGAACTTGCCAATATCCCTTAGACAAATCGAGTTTAGTAAAGAAGTGAGAATTCGATAGTCTCGTAAGTAGCTCTTCTAGTAAAGGCATAGGTTCAGCATCGAATTTAGTCACTTGATTCAATTTGCGATAATCCACGCAAAGACGTATGTTATTGTCTTTTTTCCGTACTATAACCATCGGCGAAGAATATGCTGATGTGGATGGTTCAATAATTTTTAACTCTATCATCTCATCTAACTCTTTCTCTACCTGTGCTTGAAAATGTATCGGGATAGGATACGGTCTGACTCTTATAGGACTATGGTCAGTAAGAATAATGTCATGTTGAATGACATCAGTTTGACCAGGAATGTCAGTAAGGACATCCTGAAATTGTTCTAACATAGTAGAAACTTGTTTCTGCTCTCCTGGAGATAATTCTGGAGAAATTGCAACATCTTTCCATGATTCATTAGAGTGAAGAGGAATCATTGGAAAAGGTAAATTTACATCCGAGAAACTCGTTTCCTCATCCTGTATTACTGACAGAGATGAGTACTGTCCATGTTGGACTGGAAAATCGTCCGTTGCCTGGAAAACAGGTTGTAAATAATCAGGACGTTCATGGAATTCCGTGAGCATGTTGATGTGGAAGGTTTTACGCTTCCCGTCAATATCGACGATATAGTCAACATCGGAAACTTTTGATATTATATCGTACGGACCTTTCCAAGAAATGAGAAGTCTATTTTCCCTACAAGGTAGCAAGACAAATGCTTTGTCACCTGGACAAAGTTGTCGCAAACATCTCTTTTTATTGGCAAATTCCCTTGCCTTCTGTTTCGCAAATTCAGAAGAAGCAGTTGCCAATTTGCATGCTTCAATAATCTTGTGTCTAAGTGCGATGACATATTCATAAGAGGATTTTGTGTCATCGACAATATTATCAGCAGTTATAAGATCATGAAGTAAGGACATAGGACCTCGCGGTTTCGCGCCAAAGACAAGTTCAAAGGGAGAAAATCCTGTATGTTCGTTGGCGACCTCTCTATATGCAAAGAGAGCCGCGGGTAAAACCCTATCCCAATCCTGAGGATGATCTTCTGTTATCTTACCTAGTAGGTTTTTCAGAGTTCTATTCAAACGTTCCACCATCCCATTGGACATAGGATGATAAATACTACTCAGCGATCTCTCTATCTTCAGAGTCGACATTACTTGAGACATGGTATCCGATATGAGTTGGGTACCATGGTCGGATAATATTTCTGCTGGAAACCCCAGACGAGAAAATATTAACCAAAGAGCATCTGCGACATCAGCAGTAGTTATGCTCTTTAGAGGAACAGCCTCCGGCCAACGTGTGCACATATCAACACACGTCAAAATAAATTGGTGTCCTCTAGCAGACTTTATCTTAAATGGACCAATGATGTCTATCGCCATTTTTTGAAATGGCCGAATGGGAATGTCTGCAGCCTGAATAGGTGCATCATGGCGTGGACCTCTGGATTTAATCTCTTGACATACTTTACAAGATCGACAATAGATTCGTATGTCCTTATTCACAGCAGGCCAAAAGAAAGATTGAAGAACTCTAGCTTTAGTACGGGAAAAACCCATATGTCCAGCACACTGCGAATCATGAGCGTGCTGTAAGATTTTAACTCTCATATTTTTAGGCACAAGGATTTGAGAATGAATGGACTTAGCGGAGTCTTGTACCATACGTACAAGTACGCCATTCTTCATCGTAATCCAAGATTTACGATTTGTATCCTTATTCGGATCACCTTTTGTTGCCAGAGTAAAGAATTTCTTTAGAGTAGGATCATCTTCCTGCTGTTTGATAAAGGAATCGTGGGAAATCTCCAAGGGATCATCTTGGATCTGCGCATCATTATCTTCAGAATGTGAAGATTGTGGCATATTAAGAGCTTGAGCCCTAGTGATTACTGCATTAGCAGATTGCATATTAACATTTTCCCAATTAGAAATTTGCTGTGGAGTGCATTCTTTCACTCCATGAATGCGACCGATGATAAGATCAGCGATCGGATTCGGCAAGAGACATGCTTGCACCTCTCCTGTAAAGAAAGGCGTAGCAATATTGATAATGGCAGTGGAGTACTTCTCCAATGTGCCACCAAATGTTACACATTTGACTATATTGCCTGTAGCTCGAGAAGGATTTACGAGTGATTGCCTCACTCCAATGGTAGTGCACCCCGAATCGAAAAGAATTGATACCGGAGTACCATCTATTAGGCCCCTATTAAAGACAAGAGCACCCCTTCCATTATGCGCAATTGACGCATGGAGAGCGGGAAGCGGGTGACCGCAGCTTAAAGTAGACACTGTGGTTGGATCGAATAATGTTTTGCATTGCGAACACTCAGATGCTCTAGCAAAATCGAAAGCGGAATTTGCTACACTGTTGGAGTCTTTTTTATCATTATTCTGATTATCGGTGTCGTGGAACTCCTGTTGTGCAGAGTTAGCCTGGTAATAAGATTTACCATGTCTTTTGTGTTGTGATCTACCTCGGTTATAATTGTCTCTATAATTATTATTGCCTCTGTTATAACCCCTATTTGGGTTTGAATCATAATATTCATGATCATAATCATCATGCTCATTATATTGAGTATCCCTGTAATATTGTTTCTTTTGTCTCCATGAAGCACTTGGGTAGTTCCTATAGCTACTCCCTTTCCGAGAATTTCTAACATTATGGGTACCCCTCGCGTGTCGAGGACTATCAGCCCGATTCCAGTTCTTCGAAGAAGAACCCTGATTTGAGTGGTTATCTTGGTTTTGATACTTATTCCAATTAACCTTTTTATCAAATTTATTTTTAGCTCCTTGGAATTTGTGTGAGTAATTCTGATTATATTCTGTTGCCGAAGCAACTGGCATACTCTCTTTAATGTTAGAGTTACTAAGAATCATGTCAGGGTGTGCCGTGGCATACTGGTCACAATATTCTTCCATTTGCTTTATTGTACCAGGTTTACGCTCATGTAAGAACTCTAGGAATGATTTATTTACAGAAGACATGACCTTGTCTCTTAGCAATAAATCCGTAAGACCATCAAATGTTTTCTCTGTTTTGGATAATTCAATCCATCGTGAAAGTGTAATTCGTGCTTTTGAGATGAAATCTGAGAATTCTACACCTACCTCAGGTCTCATTGTTTTAAACAAAAGACGGTAACCTTCCTCAGACAGCTGATATCTCTTTATCAAAGCTGCCCTAACAGCATCATAATTATCTTTGTCGGCCTCTTCAACAAAATATAACTTACTCAGAGACTCCCCTTTTAGATTTTCAGACAACTGATTCACATACTGTGATTTGTCAACATTATGAGATCGACAAGCCCGTTCAAATCTAGAAAGCCAAAATGTTATGTCATCACTGGTAGGGTTAAACGCTGGTACCTTGACCTTGTACACAAAGGGTTTACCATTACCACCAGATGCCTGATTAACATTACTCATACATGTCAATTTTAATTTCTCTAATTCAAACTCATGTTCTCTTATTGCTTTTCTCTCTTCAGCTTCTCTATCTAATTTTTTTTGTTCTGCAGCAGCAGCAGCTTCTAATTTTTTCTGTTCTGCAGCAGCAGCAACTTCTAATTTTTTCTGTTCTGCAGCAGCAGCAACTTCTAATTTTTTCTGTTCTGCAGCAACTTCTAATTTTTTCTGTTCTGCAGCAACTTCTAATTTTTTCTGCTCTGCATCAGCTTCTAATTTCTTCTGTTCTGCCTCAAATCTCCTTTCCTCCACTTGCATCTGCAATTTCTTAAGTTCAGCAGCAGTATCAGCTTCTTTTTCTAATCTTTTTTCTTCAGCTAGAGCTTTCCTTTCTTCTGCAGCAGCTTTTTTTTCTTCTATTTGAAGTTTTCTCTCCTCAGCCGCAGCTTTTTTTTCCTCAGCAGCAGCTTTTCTTTCTTCTTCTGCAGCTAATGCTTTGTCATATTGAGCAACAGCCCATTGTTCTAAGTCTTTTCCAGTCTTATCAAGAGATTTTCCTTGTGCAATGAAATAATCTAATGTAGACATATTGTCTTCTTAAATCAGAAACCTGAAAAAGTAAATAAATTACCCTATTTCACTTTAATGGGAGACAAGTCTATACCATAGACTTAGTCTTAGTCCAAACTTGTATGGTTTATAATAACCAATGATAACTTGAGTACCTGTGGACAACAATAACTGTATCTCAAATACTGTGGGAGACAAGCCTTACAAAGGTCTTGTATACCTCAATGTAATCAAAGATCACTTGAGTACCTGTGGAAAAAATATTTCCCTTTACCAATCACTTTGGGAGACAAGCCTTACAAAGGTCTTGTACATTTTGTTTTATAACAATAACAATCATAAAGTACTGATCTGTACTATACTATCAGTGTATACCACTATACGTCATATGTCAACTAAAGACATTACAAAGGACAAACAAGAAAAGACAATATGAACACATTTGCAGAGATCAAATTAAATTAAATAGGAGAAATGAAAAAAATGATCACAGAAACCGTGATGATAACTGCCATAATATAACAAGACAAATAACGCCACAGTGTATAAACATAAGGGTGTAAAAAACTGAAATGAAAGGAAAGATGAGACCTACAATTATACAAACAAATCAAACAAAACTAAGGAACACAAAATTATTAACAAAAACAACGAAGAAAAGAACACCTCATCACAACTAACAGAAATAGCAGCAAATTGTTGCTAACAAATTTCCAATTAAGAAAATGTGTACCTATAGAATACTAGTACCAGACCAATGTCACTCGGCATACCTTGTACTAGTCACACAGAACATAAACTAATTTAATACATAACAAATAACATGTAAGCATAAATAGCATATAGCATACAATATAATTTATGTCATGAATGGAATGTGTTGCAGGTATAGTGTTGTAAAGCAGGCACAGTTTATTTTAATACTAATAACTTGCCACTTTATTCAGTAATAGATTTAATTTTAAACTATTACACTGTCAATTTTTCTCTGTTGAGCATATGAAGATCCAACGATGAACTATGCACTTTATGTTCAACAACACTGTGATTCTTCTGTACGTTGAGAAATGTCAACAATACTGCTCCAGATATTTTCTACACTTGATACCACTGTCCTGTGTAATACTGTCTGTACAGCGAAAAACTGTCAACAAGCGCTGACCTAGATACAGCATCCTATCGGTAATACAGGTCAAGCTGACATCGACTGTATAGCTGTCCTACTGGTGTTGATGTGTTCAAACAAATGTTCTTTCAGCTGTAAACTGTGATTCTCAACACAAAACTGCGTAAGCTGGACCCAGGAATCTGGCTCGCCACTGTAAAGTTTCTCTTCTTCTTTCCACTCTGTAAAGTGTCAGTCTGTATGCTCTGTAAGGAAGAGTGGTGTGTTGTTGAGATCAGGCATGCTCCAGTCTACCCAGCTGTAAATGGGTAACTCACCCTAGTCCTGAGTTAGGGAAGGCAAAGGCTCCAGGGGAAGCAGGCCCTAAACTTGGTCACTCCAACCGACGCAGGATGGTGTATGTATGAAGTAGAAGTGTAGAGTGTGATTACCGCGAATGGTGTACTGTTCGTGTGCTGACCAATATAACCACTCATACACTTGTGTCTACAAGGCACCAATGCAGACTGCTGGAATCTTTGTTTACTCAATTTATTCAGACGTACACACTGGGACATACGAGTACATCATGGTATGTTGACATATCAATTTGTAGGTATACATAGCAGATCTGAAGTCATGACACATTCAGAAATAATGGGCAGTACATCAAAAGTTCAATGTCATGATACATTATGGCCGCATCCCCCTATCTGACTAAACGCGTCAGTGAAGGCAGATCGGTAAATAACTAAAGTTACTTGACGTCCATAGTTTGTAGTATATATTATGAAACCACGAAAGAGGGGGTTTCTAGCAAGATTGAGATCTCCCTGTCACTGTCCGATAATAGGATAAATAATCTGTTCTCTTGGCAGTGATCAAAACATATGATGACCGAAATCTAACATGGCTGCCTCCCTGAGTTGTCGTTCACTCATTCATAGGAAGGAGAATATAAGCCAGAGTTAATTTATAATGGGTATATAAATGATTTCATAAATGTTCCCATACAGCTCTACGGTGATCAGGTTAATTCACGTAGCCATAACCGCTGTAGGAAAGTCTGTCATCTTTGTCGATACAAAACACGACCCTAGCGATACGAAGCACAATGTTCCATCTAGGTCGAATCGACATGAGATCATCAAAATAGGGTCTGGCAATACATGGAGTCCGAATTATACATTGTACCGTACCTTAGGAGAGTCTCTAACATAAACTATAGTAGAGATACCATCTCCTTTAGAAGAAAACCACTTCATGAATCATATTTCCTTAAGAATCTACCAGCCCTTTGAAAAATGCGTACCCGCCATTATCACGGTACATCGGAACTCATCACGACTTGTCAAGACAACTCATACTTCCGCTAGACCGGAATAACAAGAATCTAGTCCCTCCTACCCATCCAAAATATACAATATAGGACTGATTCTACTTGTACTAATAATATGTAATACATATGAATTCAGGCCATAAACACAATAAGCAAATTAATATATTTTCTGGCCCTAAAAAATAAGTACAAACGTAAGCGCAATATCCTTGCGCCGGATCAATATCCAGAACGATTACTCCTATAATCAAAAGTGTGAATCAAACATGGATTCTCTCGCTTTTACCATAGACAGCATTTTCATACACAAATGAATGAATGTCTATATTTTCCCATATTAAATAGCCATATCGATTTTTGTAATATGTGCGTCAAAATATGCACGCAACAAATAGTTCCCCATTTTCATTCATTACTCCTAGCCCATGTTTTCCCATGACTTCTTCAAAGTAGGTGTTGACTGTACATATCTTTGCATTCATGTCACCTATATAAATTGTGATGTATTTTCTTTTTACTTCCTCCATAATTTCCTGCAGTCTAGTATAAAATGCTTCTTTTACAGACTCTTCTTTTTCATGTTGGTGCATAACATTGGATGATATTTACCTTTATTTTATTTTTAGCTGTTTTAAAAGTAGCTGTTATTATTCTGGGTCCAACGGCTTCCCATTCAATGAGTGCTTTCTGTGCTTCTTAAGATAACATAAGAGCTACCCCTTCTCTATGGTGTGAACTTTCGTCTTCATGTCCCGAGGACAGCACCAATTCACCTGTGAGGAGTTTCTTCTTGTCTACCCCCTTCCACTTTGTTTTACACTGTCCCAGTACCTCGATTTTTATATTCCCCCATTTCTGCTGCTACTTGTGCCACTTTCCCTTGTTCGTCCAATGTCCGAAAATTCCAGGTGAAAATCTGGAAGTTCTCCTAGAAGCAAGAAGGTTAGTCAGCAATACAGACTCCTTTCGGCTTTCTCTGTGCTGCATCATATGCCTCCCTGCGAGAGGACCGTCCCCTGTCTTGGATGGCTGTGTTTTATTTTCCTTAATTGACTTGTCCATGTTTGTTGAAGTTTTTTGTGGTTTAATTTATTTTTACAGGATGGGGTAACCAGCCCCATGCCCAACCCTCCTTAGTTGCGTTCTACGACATGCATTGTAGGGAATAGTTTACTATTCTTTGCTCCCTTTTGGCCCCCGGTTATACACGGGTGAAACTTCTCATACTGTTGCAAATTTTTTTTTTCCAAAGAAGATACCAATTGTTCATATCTAAAAGATTGTCCTTGTTCTCAAGACTATTCCGAGGTCTTTCACAGTTGATTTGTAGTTATTGCTCTTCTGGCTGGACGTCTGGTGGATTTCGTGGAGCTGATATATTGAGAAGTTCATCAACATTTTCTGTCAATCCCTTCATTTGTACTAAGATATGTCCGTGTATAATTATTTTTATGGCAATTTGTTGCATTGTTTAAATTTTAAGTGAACAAATATTCATGTTTATGTATGTAAATGTAAACAGAGTTTGATTTATTAAACGACGTGAAATGAGCATTGTTCTTAGTTTAGTGTTGACTAATTACTCCAGCTGAGGCAATCGCCTGGGGCCAATTACGTAGAGTATTCTGTTTCCTCCTAGCTATTTGCAGTTAACTTTGCACCATTCCACAGAGCTCGCTGTATAAAAATACACTCTTAAATCTTTCAGTATTCTCATAAGTAGGGATAGGATTTTAATGATTTTGCATCCTTTATTTGGCACAATCGAAACATTGATACGTTGAATATAAATATTTTTTCCCTCGTTACACGCCCATTGGGGCATATTGGGAATATGGTGTTAGGCCCATTTTTTTCCTGACCATCGGCACACGAGGGGTGATGTGGTCACCATCACGTCGGCCGCCTTAACCTTCCCAGAGCTGCTCTGGTACCCAATTGATGAGGCTGGGTCGACCCCGGAGCCGTTTGAGGTCTAAAAAAATCCCACCTCAACTGGAGATCGAACCATGGACCACCGAGCTAGGAAGCCAGTTCACTAACCACCGCGCTACCGCGGCTCCCTGAATATAAATATTTTTCATAAAAAAAACTGCTGATTTAAGAGTCTTTTTCAAGGCATTATTTTGCATATTTTGCCATTTTTGGCATGTTAGTACATATTTTTAGGTTTTTCGGTCATTTAAAAGCATTTGTTGTTGTTCTTATTTTTTTAGTCATTGTTTTGCATATTTTGGCATTTTCAATTTAAAAAAAATTGGCATTTGTTAATGTTCATGTTGTGACGAAACAGGACGACCTCTATCGATCTTTGGTTCTCTCCTGCAGTATCAGTACATTTGTGGTACTGATTTTTATTATGTGCTGTCAATTATCGCACTTTTCTTTCTTTCTTTCTTTATTTGTCTGCTAAGTAGCAGATATGTGATTTTATCAAATCACCCTGTAGGTGATAAATATCACAGTCGTAACACTCCTTGCAGATATGTCACCGGTTTGTTACCTGTTCATCCCAGCCTACGAAGAGCTGAGATAAGATAGTCGCCGGCGCGTTTAGATTAAACCGCTGATAAGACGACATTACCGTCTGCGTGACACATGTGGACAGACAAATGTGATGTAATCGTTTCCGGTCCTTGGTTAAAATTAATCATGGACTTATTACATTTTAGACAATATGAGTCTACAAATGTGTTTGTGAGAGTGTTTGCAAGGCATCAGATGTCCATATATGGTAATACGGGACATTTGCAGGCACGCACCTTATTTCCCGTGGGACTATTTTGAAATATCACAGCCTATCCTGCATGATTTGAAATGATTGGATCTTTCTGATTCGATTCATAGCATCATTGGAGGGAATATAGGCTGACCAATTTCACAGTTTTATTTCTCTGTGATTTGCAAGCCCGCCAAGACATCAGACCTTCGCCAGAGGAAGAACTAGATTCATAATTCCTAATTGTTATCCGGACCTTTTAGTGGAGAACCAGATAAGACTTATAAAGCACAGGAAATCTCAATAAAATTTTAATAAGGACAAACCAGGACTAGGACAATTTGAAGAAACACGGTCAGAAGGGGCAATCTATTGTAAAATTAAAAGAAATCCCAGACACTTGTAAGAGAAGATTCATATGTGCGACAAGCCTGTAGCTAGGATTGGCGTAAGTTGGATTTACATTTCATATTTTATTACTAACATGTGAACTAACATATATATGTATATATTACCATGTGAATTTTATTGTGGGAAACTCGCTTTTGGATGTCAAAGTCATTTGAGGCTGGCAACCTCAGCGTATAGAATGATGATTCATGATTCACCACTGCACGGGCTGGTGATTGCTTTATTTATGGTTTCGTAAAGAGAACTAAAAGCATAAAATAGTTCCAAGTTCCCTATGGAGCAGGGAGGGAAAGATGAAAAGAAATGATGTACATTCTAAGAATAATACTTACATTTTCAAAGCAGTGTAAATGTCCATATAAACATATGCACTTTAAAATTAATGTAAGCTTTCAAGCTTTAAACCAGTGTAAATGTCCATGTGAAAATATTCATTTTAAATTAATAGAAGTTTCAAACTTTTCCATAAGTGCAAATATAAAGGAAACACGAATGAATTTATATTGTGAACACTTTTTAAACAGTGGAGATGTAAATGTAAAACATATTATATCTGTACGTTTAACCTTTTCATTTAAAGGTAATGTAAAGCTAAAGCTATTCAGTTTAAATGTAAAGGAAGTTTTATCCCGAGGGATTAAAATTAATTCTCATCGAGGGTAAACTCTGAGTTAAGTGGGATGGTGAAATAGAAGAAGAAAAAAAAGGGGGGGGGGGGAAAGAAGGAAACACATAACTATGTGTCGGAGAACGCCATACTCAAAAGAGCGTTCTTTTCTATTCTTCTTTCACGGTTATTGGTGGTACCAGCAGAACGTACTATTTCTGGAACAAAACGGGATCAGTGGTCTACGCTTTAAAACACAGGACGCACTGTGTAGACTTTCCTTGAAGATTCTCGGAGACGAGCTACACCCGACAACCTTGACCAGAGACGAGTGATCAGTGTGAAAAGACAGAACCGTCAATGACAGCTAAGTTCAAATATATGCTGCCATCTGAACTTTCTTACCTTTTTTTTTGCAATCCACAGACACGAAGATTATAGCTTTTCTTTATCCATAACTATTCAAATTATTTTCAAACTGTTAAAACTAAAGTGATTATTAAATTTTGTTATTTGTAATGTTACAAATTTGACTTCGATTTGATCATTTTAAAGTTACTGCATGTTTGTCTCAGTCAGTTACTACACACATTCTAACCAGAGCTATACTCGAATAAGAGAATTCCACTGAGTAAATCAGGGGTGGTGGCTTAACGAGCTGATAAATAAGTGCTTGAAATTTTCACAAAAGTGGTCGGCAGTTACAGAATTAACGTGTTTAGCGACAGCCAGTATTGTTTTCGCTTACCTGAATTTCTTGTGAAGACTCCCATGTGATAGAAGCTTTACTACTCTTCTATCTACATTTCTGCCAAGAGTAATCTTGTGTACAAATAGACTCCATTGAAGCCTATAATAGATACTCTTGAGTTTTGGACGATGTCATCAAGGCATGTAAGGAGAGAACAAGAAAGTATTCAGTGGGGTACTGGAAGATGAGACAGGTCTATATTTCGGAGCTGGCATTTGCTGATGATGTTGCCCTGATTGCTAAATCAGAGGCACATCTCCAATCCAACCTGCAAGTCTGGAAGGAAGAGCTGGAGAAGAGAGGGATGGTCATAAGCAGCTCTAAAACAAAATCCATGGTGATATCACGAGAAGAAAGAAAACATCAGATTAAGTTGGGAGAACAGGTCCTGGAGCAGATCGACCACTTTAAATATCTCGGAGCTATTATAGACCGAAAGGGAGGCATCAAAGAAGAGTTGGCCACTCGGAAAGCAGCGGCTGGGAGACTTTTTCAGGCCATAAATCGTGGATTCCTCAGCAAGAAAGAGGTTGGTAAGAAAACGAAGATGGCTGTATACCGCTCCACCTATGTCCCAGTCTTGACATATGGATGCGAGTCGTGGGCAATGACTACAACCACAAAAGCCAGATCCAAACCTCAGAAATGAGGTATCTGAGGAAAGTGGTTGAAGTAACAAGAAGAGACATGGTCCGCAACCAGACGATCCGTCAAGGCCTAAAATCCCATCCGCTGCAGACCCAAATAGAACAGTCCCAACTAAGATGGTTTGGCCATGTCTGCAGAATGGGAGAAGATCGGCTCCCACGACAAGCATGGGAAACAAAGAGCCAGGGATCCAGACCTCCAGGACGACCCAGAGTCCGCTGGGAGGACAACATTAGACAATCTTTGAAGGACCGAGAACTAGAATGGAACCAGGCCAGGAAGAAGACAGCTGATAGAATGGTCTGGCGCTCTCTCTTCCAAACCTCTACACCTCACGGTAGAAGGGGAACGACTAAGTAAGTAAGTAAGAGTTTTGGCCATTGTTGGACCACTACTGCAAAGCAGGGGAGGCAATACCGTCACACATGTTTTCTTACTTATTGGTGTTTTTTAATGTCTTCCCTTTACTATTTTCCCCAAGTTGTTTGTTATGTTTCCCTAAATGAATGTTGGAGAGAAAGTGCACTCTTAGTATAAGATTAGAGAGATAATTATATCAGGGAAAATGTATAGCCACATAGAAAATGTATTACAGGACATATAATTTACAGGACAGGTAAGCAATGATAAGTCAGAGATTTGGGAAGTTCAAAATGGATTCCTCAAGGATCTGTACTGTCATTGTTGATATTTGCTAATTTTCCTCAGATACCTCATTTTTGAGGTCTGGAGCTGCTTCTATGAGCTATAGCCATTGCTCATAATTCATATCTGTGGGTCAAGATTACGCCATATCTTGGGAGCTATACAGCCATCTATGTCTTCTTGCCAAATTCTTTTTTGCTGAGGATTCATTGATTAATGGCTTGAAAATGTCTCCTAGCTGCTGCTCTTCGGTTAGCTAACTCGTCTTTGACACCTTCTTCCTTTTGTCCGTATTCATCTTCTTCCTCTTCTTCACATTTCAACACAACAACGAGCATAAGACCTCAACGAACCTATAACGAGTCTTCCAATCCCGTGCTATCAGCTCAATGTCTGTCCATGTTTTCTTTATCTCTTCATTCCTGTCTCCAGTTCTCTTCTCCGTGTGCTATTTGGGCTTCTTCTGCCTCTCTTACCCTGGGGTTTCCAGAACAATAACTGCCTAGTAATATTATCAACAGGTTTATCCAGTGTGTGTCCTATCCATCTCCACTGTCTTCTTCTCATCTTTTGTTACAATGTTTTCCGTGTTTCAGAAGCCTACAATAGGACTGACTTAACATTTGAATTTAAAATTCGGATTTTTGTGTTAGATATGATTTCATTTGACCTCCAATATTTCCTACTGCAAATATCCTAATTTCCTCTAGTCTTGTGAATTTAACAAAAATAATTTTCTATCTCTCTAACTGTATCTATAGTTGAATGGGAAAAAAAAACAAAAAAAAAACACACACACACAAATAGTAATACGTCTTACAAGGAGAAAGGACAAGAGAAACCTACGTTGCGGCCACAAGGCCTTCATCAGGGACAGACACACAAGAGACAGGAGGGAAAGAAAATGAGAATTAAGTAGAGAACATGAAACTATAAAAATAAGAGAAGAAAAACCTCCCTTGTGTCCAGTCACACGGTGAAGCAAGATGGCTGCCACTAAACCTGAAAGCGGAAGTCAATAGTACATTAAAAACAAAAAATAAGAAATAATGAAAACAAGGACGGAAAAGAGTGAAGAAAAAAAAAAAAATAAATAAATAAAATAAAAAAATAAAATAAAATGAAATAAAGTAAAAATAATTTTAAAAAAATAATAATATTAAAATTAAAATATATAAAGTGAGGAAAAAGCGATTTAAAAAAATTAATAAAAAATAAATAAATAAAATAAATAAATAAATAAATATTAAAAAAAATAATAATAAATAAATAAATAAATAAAAATAAAAAAAAAATAAAAAAAAATAAATAAAAAAAATAAAAATAAAAAATAAAAAAAAATAAAATAAAATATTTAAAAGAAAAAATTATGGGTCATCGCATCAAAGTAGACAGTCATAATACAATAGCGACTAGATTGAGAAAGGCGTCTCAGACAAAAGAATGTTGGGTATTCAAACCGTGTGGTTTAAGGCAACCCATAAGATGGATGAAGCGTTGTTCCTGGCGAAACCGACTGTTGGCGTCCGAGGAACAG
This sequence comes from Oreohelix idahoensis, assembly GCA_024509875.1. Taxonomy (NCBI): domain Eukaryota; kingdom Metazoa; phylum Mollusca; class Gastropoda; order Stylommatophora; family Oreohelicidae; genus Oreohelix; species Oreohelix idahoensis. Next base: position 182,533 of record JAMPIV010013679.1, on the reverse strand, counting down.
GACCTGATGTCTGTCACCTGGATGTCAGAGGCACCGTGGTGATCAGGGCCATTGAAGTGGATGGCCACATGTGTGGATTTAAACTGAGAGATGTCGTAGAGGTGTCTGCAAAATCGGTCGCCCAGTCGTGTGCCCGTTTGGCCGATGTAAGTAATGGTGCAACGTTTGCATATAATAGCATAAATGACGCTGCGTGACTCACATGTGAAGCCATGGGTGATGGTGAACTTGGCGTTAGGGAACGAGACTGAACGTGTTTCGATTACATACTGACATGTCTTACATCGAGTTCAGTTACATGGCTTGGTCCCAAAGTGGCCATCGTTGACAGTTTTCAGACGGCTGTGGACTAGGAGATCCCTCAAATTTTTATCCCGTCTATATGCCAGCAAGGGTGGCTCACTATCCAGCTTTCCCCAGACTGTACCTACCGTTTATTTCTGTTAGATGTTTGCTCGCTTTACACTTCTATTCCCCACTCTGATGGTCTCCGAGCTCTCCGGTTTTTCCTGGACCAGCGCACGCACCCCTCTATCACTACAGAGACTCTCCTGCGCCTAGCAGAACTTGTCCTTCGACTCAATTCCTTTGAGTTCAATAGACAGTTCTTTGACCAAATTAGTGGAGTTGCCATGGGCACCAAGATGGGTCCCAGTTATGTCCGCCTCTTCATGGGCTACCTGGAGTATCAGGTGTGGCAGCAGTATCCTGGACCTTTTCCATTGATGTATCTTAGATACATAGATGATGGCATAGGTCTCACTGACATGCCAGAGGTTGACCTATCTAGGTTCATTAACTTCATTAATAACTTCCACCCTGCGATCCGATTCACCTCTCACATCTCCACTGTCTCTGATAATTTCCTGGACATCGTTGTCACCATCACCCCCCTCCCCACCTAACCACTTCGGTATACTACAAACCCACCGATGCACACAGTTACCTCCTTTATACTTCATCTCATCCTCCGGCTTGTCGTGACTCCTTGCCTTTCTCACAACTTCTCCGTCTCCGTCGGTTATGCCAAGATGATGACAACTTTCTATGCCGAGCACAAGAAATGTTGGACTTCTTTCGTAACAGACAGTATCCAGAGGATGTTCTTACCCCTGCCTTAGAGCGTGTTCTCCCTATCTCACGTCTAGAGGCCCTCAAACCCCGCCTAAACACCTCCTCTGATATAGTCAAGTTAATAATGACCTATCACCCTCACAACACTGCTGTCAAAAGGATCCTGTATCGTCACCTACCTCTCCTCCAAGCTGACCCAGCGGCGCGGGAAGTGTTTAGTGAGCCACCCTTGCTGGCATATAGACGGGATACAAATTTGAGGGATCTCCTAGTCCACAGCCGTCTGAAAACTGTCAACGATGGCCACTTTGGGACCAAGCCATGTAACCGAACTCGATGTAAGACATGCCAGTATGTAATCGAAACACGTTCAGTCTCGTTCCCTAACGTCAAGTTCACCATCACCCATGGCTTCACATGTGAGTCACGCAACGTCATTTATGCTATTATATGCAAACGTTGCACCATTACTTACATCGACCAAACGGGCACACGACTGGGCGACCGATTCTGCAGACACCTCTACGACATCTCTCAGTTTAAATCCACATCTGTGGCCATCCACTTCAATGGCCCTGACCACCACGGTGCCACTGACATCCAGGTGACAGCCATCAGGTCTTGTTCTTCGGACGCCAACAGTCGGTTTCGCCAGGAACAACGCCTTATCCATCTTATGGGTTGCCTTAAACCACACGTTTTGAATACCCAACATTCTTTTGTCTGAGACGCCTTTCTCAATCTAGTCCCTATTGTATTATGACTGTCTACTTTGATGCGATCACCCATAAAATTGTTTTTTTAAAAATTTTATTTTATTTTATATTTTTTAATGTTTTTTTTTATTATTTTATTAATTTATTTATTAATTTATTTTTATTTTAATTTTTTTATTATTTATTTATTTTTTAAATATTTTATTTATTTATTTTATTTATTTATTTTTTATAAATTTTTTTAAATCGCTTTTTCCTCACTTTATATATTTTAATTTTAATATTATTATTTTTTAAAAATTATTTTTACTTTATTTCATTTTATTTTATTTTTTTATTTTATTTATTTTTTTTTCTTCACTCTTTTCCGTCCTTGTTTTCATTATTTCTTATTTTTTGTTTTTAATGTACTATTGACTTCCGCTTTCCGGTTTAGTGGCAGCCATCTTGCTTCACCGTGTGACTGGACACAAGGGAGGTTTTTCTTCTCTTATTTTTATAGTTTCATGTTCTCTACTTAATTCTCATTTTCTTTCCCTCCTGTCTCTTGTTTGTCTGACCCTGACGAAGGCCTTGTGGCCGCAACGTAGGTTTTTCTTGTCCTTTCTCCTTGTAAGACGTATTACTATTTGTGTGTGTGTGTTTTTTTTCCCCCATTCAACTGTTTTTCCCCCGTCTTACGGCAGTTCTCCTCATATACTTATATAACTGTATCTATACTGCTGCCAAGGTATGGGTATGATTCTACATCTTGTAATGGTGGTTTTTTAGTGAAATATTGTTATCGTTTCCTGTATTTATTCTTATCATCTATGTATTCTGCATGTGTGTTTTTGGACCCACTTGCTGTGATCTCTAGTCAAGTATTTTCATTTTGTCCTGTATCTGGTTACGGTTACAGAACAGAAGTGCCAGGTCTTCGGCAAAATATAGATCATCAAGCTGTTTAGCCAGAGCCAAATGGATTCTATTTCTGTTTGCTTAGTTTATTACTCTTTCTCTCTCGCTCTCTCTCTTTCTCTCTCTCTCTCTCTCTCCCTCTCTCTCTCTTATTCATTGATATGTATTATAGCCATACCATAGCTGTGGTGTGCGCTTTCTTCCTCGTGTCTAGAGGACAGCATTGTTTCCCCAGCATGTAGTTTTCTCTTTTCTTTTCATTCCGTCTTGTTTCAGACAGTCTCAGGATGTCAGTTTTATCATTTCTGCTGCCACCCATGCAGTTTTCTAGTATTCTTTAGTCTTTGAAAATTCCAAGTTCACCGATCTGAAGATTTTACTAAACAGAAAAAAAAGTAAGTCAGCAGCCAGACAGAATATTTCTCATCTTTGGAAAGCTGTTACATCTGCTCCATCTGTTTACATGTTCTGCTCTTAATCTTCACGGTGTATTGTTTGCTTGACGTCAACAGTGTCTTTACGTTTTAATATTACTCCTTTCTCGATTACTGTTTCGAATAATATTAGCGATCATGTCATACAATAACTTCATTTACCCAGAGCTGTTTATCAATTCTGCTGCTAATTTTCTTCCGCTTGAACCATTCTGTTAAACTTCGAGGCATCAGTAGGATCACCACTTCTTGCCAAACGTGTCCTAAAATGCGATTAAGAGGAGGTGTGTATTGAGCTACCAACCTCATGTAAAACAAAGTGTTATAGAAATTATCACCACAAAAGTGCATGATATTTTTCCACCCGCATGTGTCATGTAAGGAATGTAACTACTCTAATGGCCCCACACACTTAAAGAGGATGGAAGGCTCTACTGACCTGTTCAGTATCTTCATTTTGTTACTTCTTATATCTCTCCACTTGACATTTGAATTGAAGATTATGATTTTTGTCAAATCAGTCCTATTGTATTGTTCTGAAACATGGAGGAAAGACAACAACAACAACAACAGCAAAGCTACATAATTTCAGAAATGAGTACTTGCATAGAATACAGGGATTGAAGTGGTATGACAAGATCACTAAAGTGGCACTCATAACAGCAACCAGACAAGTGCCAGTGGAAGAAAACGATTTAGATCAATAGGACACACATTGAGGAAACGTGTTGACAGCATTACTAGACAGTCCTTGTTTGAGAAATCCCAGAGTAAAAGATATAGAGGGAGATCACAGAGCACACGGAGACAAGAATTGGAGAGAGGCGTGAAGGGGATGTAGAAGGCATGGACAGATCTTGAGTTGATGGCACTCGACAGGAAGACTTGGCATCAGATGTTGAAGGCATGGACAGATCTTGAGTTGATGGCACTCGACAGCAAGACTTGGCATCAGATGTTGAAGGCCTATGATACTTCAGGAGCTGATGGGTGATGATGTATTTCCGCTTCAGTTGTGCACGATAGAGTAAAAAGTGTGACATAACAAATAATTCTTTCTCCCTTCAATTTTCATCCATAGTTTCTCGATCACGGAAAAAAAACAGATTTCAATGAAGAGCCCTGTTTCTGTCTTGATCAACGCATTCTCTGCGTTGTAGGCGACAAGTTAAAAACAACTAATGAGTTAAAAAAATAAATATTTTGAATACTGTCTGGTCCTTACAAGACTTTAACGATGAACATGCGCCAATGGAACAAGCAAACAAGAACTGCTTGCACAAGAAATATGAAAATAAATAATGTAACAAACTTCTCAGCGTTTTGTGAAATCTATTGTTTTTTTTTAATATTTTTAAATTGTTTCATAAAATATCATAAAATAACTCTGAGGGTTATAATTAGGATATGTGGTAGTTTTTGCTGTCTTAGCAAGCCGACAGTGGTTATTCTAGTACCGAGAATTCTAAATTAGAGCACTAACGCACCGATATCGATACAATTGGTACTGGAAACGTTACAGGACTTCGGAAAAGGAATTCAACTAAAACAGGGACATTGAATGTTAGTCGGCTAAGTGACAAGGAACCAGAATTAATCAACTTCATGAAAAAAGTCAAAGATAGAAATACTTTACTAGGTGTCGTAGATTTATGATAGGGGAATTAAGACATAGCTTGGTCCCTTCTGAATAGAGTAGAACAGGTGACAGCTCAGTGAGAGGTAATGTAAAGAAAATATTTTTTCACGAGTGAGGTGGTGGAAACTATATAGTTAGAGTCTGTTCCTGAAATCGAGAAAATTCTCTCCTTCCCCCTATCTCTACAACAGAACTTGGTTTGTCAGACGGTCTACTAGAATATATATATATATATATATATATATATATATATATATATATATATATATATATATATATATATATATATATATATATATATATATATATATATATATATATATCCACTCACATACACACACACATAAGTGACGACAGTTAGACGAACAGACGTGAAAAAAACTACAATAATGGAATATGGATCTTATGGGATAAGCTGACCGACACACGTAATTAAGGTTTATGTAAGTTTTATTTATCATAAAGAAACTTTACAACAGGAATAATATGACTGTCAAATCAAATCCAAGTAAACATAGGTTAATGAATTAATCAAAGAGTTAGACTCATATGTGTAATCCTCCATCCCTCTGTTAAGACACAAGAATCCCGTTAGAAGAAAGTTATTAACCCTCAAAGCGTCAAAGATATATACACTATGATCTAGCATTTTCCTCTACAGTTAAGAACAGAGTTGATACATTAATCTATTCTAAGAGGACAGAAGCTTTTGCAAAAACTTGAATAAAGAACTACAAAGTGGGTGTGTGAGTTATACAATAAAAGAATCACTCGTTCCTGCTTTCATTCTATTCATACAGCAGTGGCCACTTGTGGTAAAGTGGGATGATATAAATACTTATAGGGGACTGAGTGTATTGACTGAGATCAGCTGTGAAGGTATCTGTATCTAATAGGTGTAGTGTTTTACAGATAACCTTACTTGCTACCACATTTATACCTCAGTCAGAATTATTCTGGAATTTTGTGATGACTACATTGAATGTCTAGGGTTATGTAAATGATGAAGTGTAAGTCACAACAACAACAGACAGATAAACAATTTAATTTATTCCACCACACTTGACAACACTGTGACACTCACACACATTTAACACTCTATAAGACTATCTTAAATGAGTCACTGGTAAAGTTTCAAATATATATGTATTGATTACTTTCACTAATATATATATATCCTGATTCAACTACACAGTGAACCAGGAATCACAATCAAATGTAATCACAATTTATATGTACATAATTTATAAATATGAACCTTGTAGTGACATATTTTATTAGTATTATCCTATGTGTGTCAGTTGTGTAGTAGTACTATGAGGTAATACTGGTTTTGTTTTTCAAGCTATGTTGTTATTTGTCATCATGACTTCAAGTGTTTGTTTATCTTGGAAATAGTATGGGGAAAAGTTCCCAGTTCCTATCAATTTAAACAAGGTATTGTCCCTCTGTTTTACTATACTGTCAATTTTAGAGGGGACACATAATGTTGAGCTCCTCTGGCCACAGAAGCTTATCTTTCGTGATGGCGGCAGGAAAAGACTCCTCTGCTCGATCTTCCCTGTGTTCTGGAGACACCTCACTGGTCGCTATCTGGACCCAGGAGTATGCTGTCAGCCTCTAGATTCAGCAAAGCTCAGACCAGGTGCTGCTCAATAACTTTAGGACCACGGTCCCTGAAACAAGAAGGTTGTACCTCCTATTTCAGAACTAATTTATAATCTATTTCCAGACTGAACACAATACATAACAAACACTGAGTTCAGAGCGGTAGGCCAACTGCTATCTTCATCTGAAACAATTTACACCAGTATACTCCTCCCTAATGGTTACTACGCCTCTGCAATTCCAGCATTAGTTCCTTCTAGTCAATAAGATAGGTGTCAGTGTACTGTTTGGCAATTCCATGCAATTTTACTTTTCTCCGACACCTTCTGTTCAGGTTGGAGCAATATTTAGGCCTTGCCTCATGTTCGCTACTGAACCACACACATATACAGACATAAATTATCAATTTACATTCAATTTTCATTAAAAAGATATCAAATATTTCAAGCTTACCACAATTCATGGAAATAATACACAATAACGTTGACTGGCAATGAATATGGCACAAAATCCGACCTGCCGCTGTCTCAGGCTTTTATTTATAAAAATATAAGCTGAATCTCAACGCACTGTTGCTTTAGAAAGTTTATTTGAAAATGTGGTGCTGAACTGACGCTTCTAATTGACTATATTGGCGGGTCTAACCAATCGTGCCATGTTTACACAAGCGTTTGAAAAAAAGTACCCTTCCTTCCGTCTCCCCTAACAACAAAAAATAGTATTTGTAGCCCGACTAATCGTGTTTAGCCTTACATTTACTGCGCTCCAATCAAATAGGATTTAACATGGGGACCTATTTCCCGTACAATGGTGGTTTCAAAATCTGCCACTGAGCGATTCTGATTTTGGTGTTGTCTGACACCCTCACTATTTCTTTTGGCTATAATTTGTTAATTCCTAGACTATTTGCGTAACACTTAACATATTATTTGTCAGCAAGTCCTAAGGAACCCAAATATACAAATTTAAGGGAGCTAAGTGGCTGCGTTCAAAATATGTATTTTCTAGGATAGTCGTGTATTTGTTTTTTTTAATTTTTTTATGTTTAGAACCGCCACCTGTCCTGCGGTACTGTCAGACTAATGTCAGGATTTTAGACATAAAACAGTAGAATGTCATGTTTCCTAATAAGCGTTTTGTAAGTTTTTAAACCTAACTCTCGTATGGGTAGTGTTTTTTATCACTGTCGATTTGAAAAAAAGTTAGTGCTTGTGGCCTTACACGCGTGATGGCATTAATTTTGTATCGCGAGACGCGTGTTTAGTGTTGCATGCGTTCCTGCTTTCAGCCCTCCCTTCTCTCTATCCTAAGTTCATCTGTCTTTTCATCACGCCGTGTATAAAATGAAATTAATGGAGTATTAATTTAGGTCATTACGCAGGGTGCCTAGCTCAAGGTTTTTCTTAGAAATGCAGTACACGTTTTATTGAAGAAAGCGTGTAGTGATGCAGTAGGCTTTTACTATCAACGTGAAACGTTACAATTTGCAGACGAAGTAGAAAACAAGGGGGATTTCGAGTACAGTCATTGTGACAGCACTGTTCTTTACCATTCTTCTTTCCTTTTATTGAATTTATGTGTTAGGCTTTACATTTACCTTTTAATTTATATATGTGGATTAGAATTTCTCACGACAAATTCTCCCCACTTAAAACAGACGTTATATGTCAGTCTATAATTCTATATACACATAGAGAAATTTATTATCTTTCCTGGGGCTTAGGGTGATTCTCATCACACGGATGGCGGCTTAAAAAATCCGCTCCCAGATTTGTTTTTCCACTTATATACTCTATGCTAAACTCATATGGCTGCATCAGTAATGACCAACGGAGTAATCTAGAATTTTCATGTCTAGCCTGCGCTAGAAACGACAAGGGTTTGTGATCCGTTTGCAACTTAAATGCCTTCCCATACAGATAAATATTGAATTTCTTTATCGCCCATATTACTGCAAGACATTCTTTTTCGCTAGTTGAGTAATTGGTTTCAGCTTTATTCAACTTTCTGCTAGCATATGCCACTGGGCTTAATTCCCCATCCAATGCATCTGATTTCTGTAGCAGAGTCGCACCTAACCCAATATTACTGGCATCCGTCCTTACAATGAATTCTTGACTTAAGTCAGGTAATTTCAAAATAGGTTTACTTGTGAGCTTTTCCTTCAATTCCTGGTAAGCGAATTCACATTGTGGTGTCCATGTAATTCGATCTGGATGTCCTTTACGTGTCAAATCAGTTAACGGTGCACATATGGAATTAAAGTTTTTGATATACTTTTGGTAGAAACCACATAATGAGACAAAGGATCTCACGTCTTTCTTGGTTTGTGGTCTCGGGGCTTTCTTTAGTTTCTCTAAATTCTTTGGGTCAGGGGTCATGTTTCCCTGATAAACTGTGTGTCCCAAGAATTCTAATTCTTTACATCCAACGCAACATTTGGTTGGTCGGGCTGTTAAATTTGCTTCCCTAAGTCGATTAAACAGCATGTTCAGAGAGTCAATGTGTTCCTCAAATGTTTCTGTTGCTATAAGGATATCATCCATGAAATTTGTGATGCATGGGTTATTCAGAGGGTCCAATAATTTTCTCATCATTCTAGAGAAGACACTAGGCGCATTCTTCAATCCAAATGGCAATCTGTTAAACTCATAGTGTCCTTCTGAGGTACTAAAAGCTAGGTATGGTCTAACCTCAGGCTTTACTGGAATCTGATAGTATCCTTTACTCAGATCCACTTTTGAGAAATATTTAGCTTTATTTAGCCTGGCAAACAACTGATTTGTATCCGGCAATGGATCCACCTGTCCTTCTGTAATAGCATTCAGTCTCCTGTAATCTATACAGAGTCTATGTTCTCCAGAGGGTTTCCTTAAGAGTACAACACTGGAACTATACGAAGATTCACTGTGTGAAATAATTCCTTCCTTCAACAAATAGTCTATCTCTTCCTTCAAAGCTTTCTCCTTAGCAAAAGGAATCGAATAGGGTTTCATACAGACAGGTGTGGGGTCTATCAGTTTCATATCATATTCCAATAAGTTTGTATGCCCCGGTCGGTCTGTTAACACCTCTGTATGATTATCTAGAACCTGTTGCACTCTCTCTTTCTGATTTTTCGTTAAATGTGTACTGATTTTCACCTGTGCCGCTGTCTCACAGGGATGTAATGGATATTCAAATGATGAAAGTGGTTCCTTTTTCATCTCCATGGCAATGGACAAGGTCAACAAGTGTGTCTCTTCCTGATTTTCTCTTTCCAAATATTTCTTCAGGAGATTCACATGATAGATTTTTTCTTTCCCCTTCTTATCTATCTTATAATTGGTTCTAGACACCTTCTCTAGAACTGTATATGGACCTTGCCATCCAATTTGTAACTTATTCTGACTACCGGGCAGAAGAAGCAGTACCTTCTCTCCCACAGCCAAATCTCTGTCTTTAGCTTTCCTGTTATAATAGGCAGCATGTTTTTTCCTGGCTTGTCTCAAATTTTCATTGGCAAGTTTCCAGCCAGTTTTTAAACGAGTGGTCAGCTCATTCACATATTGGTATGAGGATGTAATGTTTTCCTCTGCCTTTTCATCAGTCCACGTTCTTAACAGCGTTACATATGGACCTTTAATTTTGTGGACCTATTTGTCCATGCACCGGTATGGTCTCTTCCACTCGAAGCGCTATAGTGATGATTTTTCTTCCCAGAATTATCATGCACAAAACGACCGCTACCAATTCTTTTCTTGGGGCTTTCTCCCCACTTAGAATTCTTGATGAGAGATTTCCTCTCTACATCCTCTTCCTCCAGTTTGTTTAAGTCCGATTGAGGGATTTTCGGCTTATCCTGGGGTAAGACATCTTTTTGCACTCTCTGCATAGTGGCCATTGTAAAACAGTTAATTGAAGCTTGTCCGTGAAAAGGGGCTTCCCATTCCATTTGGTCCACTTTATCAAATTTATTTTTCTTTGTATTGTCAGGCCTAAGGTTGCCCCGTGGCGTGTCCAGGTCCTGATCAATGTTCCCACTTGTGGGTGTTCCCTCATGTGCTATGCTACACCTTTCTACAAAATTCTCAATGTCCCACCTTGCCTTGGGCCAATAATAATTGTGGGCCACCTTTTGAATGATGGTACCAATTTTCTCATGGTCCCCATCTTGTTTCACATGTAGGCTCCTTATTAAGTCTGCCCTATATCTCTTTGGAAGAACCAACTGTCCGTGACCATTGGATCTAGTTCCTGCCTTCCTGTACATCAACTTGTTTTTCATGTAAAAATCTCCCTTGCCTGGAGTTGTATGACAAGTTGACAATTTCCTGAAACAAGGCTTGAGGGTCTTATCCCCAGCCTGTGCCTTCCTCATCTCTTCTGGAATGGTATCTAACATAATATCCTCCTCCTGTCTTGAGGTCGACCTGACCTGAAGGGTGGCCATAACTATAGGGTTCCTTCTGCAACGGTCAGTGTCATGATTGTTCATCTTACAATTTTTACACCACCTTTTCCCTTGGTTGAAAGATTTTCTTTCATCATATTTCCTTTCATCGAATTGTGGGGTTTTATTTTTATTGTCATACCGTGGCCTATCAAACTGGTGCTTACCTTTGTTTTGATCTCTAGGATCAAATTTATTAAAGTTCTGTGGTGCCTTAAAATTATCTACCTGTTTTTTTTATTACCTGATACCTCTGCTTGAGCCGCTTGATACCTTTCTGCAACATTTAGCAACTCACCCAGCCTCTCTGCACCTTGTTCCATGAGAAACTTTCTCAGGTCTGGAGCCATGGACTCTCTTAATTGTTCTATAAGGACCATTTCCTTAAGATCTTGGGTTTTCCCCAGAGAAGTCCATTTCTCCAAGTATGTCTCTATCCGTGCAGAGAACTGGTGATAGGTTTCACCTGACAGTAGTTTAGCATTCCTAAATTTTTTTCTATAAAATTCTGCGTTCTTTTCATATCTTAACAAAAGAGCCTGCTTTAGCATGTCATAATTTTCTTGATCACCTCTGCTCATTTTGGCAAAAACTTCATAAGCTGCCCCACGAAGCCCTTGAGATAACTTTAAGCTCCACCTTTCTCTCTCTAACCCATACGTGGTAGCTAATAGTTCATATCTATTTAGATAGCTCTCAATATCATCGTCTTTCTCAACAAAATGATCTAAATGAAAGTTCATAGCTGAGGTTGAGGCTCCCTGACTAGCAGTAGCATCGGAGGCAAAGGGACTGGCACCATTTTCAGGAGCATGGCCTTGAAACTCAAACTCCCTTAGTCGTAACTCATGTTCCCTTTGTAATCTTTTATCTTCTGCTTCCCTTTCTGCAGCTAATCGCTTGTCTTCCCTTTCTGCAGCTAATCGCTTGTCTTCCCTTTCTGCAGCCAATCTTTTTTCCTCTCTTTCTGCCTCCAATGCTTTAGCCTCTTTGTCAGCCTCAATCTGCAACCTCTTAATTTCTTTTTCAGCCTCTAACTTTCTTTCAGCCTCTTTTTCTAATCTTCTTTCTTCCCGTTCAATATATTTGTCACATTCAGCAGTGACATAAGCAATCATAATTTGCCCGTCCATTCCTAACTCTTTTGCAGTCTGCACAGCAGCAGATCGAAATTTGGCCAGGTCTGCCATTTTCTAACAGGTAAATGTATAAAATGTCTAACTAAACAATACAATCTGTAATTACTTATCCAAGGACACCACAGGCACTGAGAGCTCAACGTTATTTATTTTCACCCAAGGATACCTTTTTAATTTGTTATTATTCCCTGAAGTGAATTACCCCCAATATTTATAATAGGGAAAGATTCAAAATCCCGGACAGGACCCCAATATATGTGGTAAAGTGGGATGATATAAATACTTATAGGGGACTTAGTGTATTGACTGAGATCAGCTGTGAAGGTATCTGTATCTAATAGGTGTAGTGTTTTACAGATAACCTTACTTGCTACCACATTTATACCTCAGTCAGAATTATTCTGGAATATTGTGATGACTACGTTGAATGTCTAGGGTTATGTAAATGATGAAGTGTAAGTCACAACAACAACAGACAGATAAACAATTTAATTTATTCCACCACACTTGACAACACTGTGACACTCACACACATTTAACACTCTATAAGACTATCTTAAATGAGTCACTGGTAAAGTTTCAAATATATATGTATTAATTACTTTCACTAATATATATATATCCTGATTCAACTACACAGTGAACCAGGAATCACAATCAAATGTAATCACAATTTATATGTACATAATTTATAAATATGAACCTTGTAGTGACATATTTTATTAGTATTATCCTATGTGTGTCAGTTGTGTAGTAGTACTATGAGGTAATACTGGTTTTGTTTTTCAAGCTATGTTGTTATTTGTCATCATGACTTCAAGTGTTTGTTTATCTTGGAAATAGTATGGGGAAAAGTTCCCAGTTCCTATCAATTTAAACAAGGTATTGTCCCTCTGTTTTACTATACTGTCAATTTTAGAGGGGACACATAATGTTGAGCTCCTCTGGCCACAGAAGCTTATCTTTCGTGATGGCGGCAGGAAAAGACTCCTCTGCTCGATCTTCCCTGTGTTCTGGAGACACCTCACTGGTCGCTATCTGGACCCAGGAGTATGCTGTCAGCCTCTAGATTCAGCAAAGCTCAGACCAGGTGCTGCTCAATAACTTTAGGACCACGGTCCCTGAAACAAGAAGGTTGTACCTCCTATTTCAGAACTAATTTATAATCTATTTCCAGACTGAACACAATACATAACAAACACTGAGTTCAGAGCGGTAGGCCAACTGCTATCTTCATCTGAAACAATTTACACCAGTATACTCCTCCCTAATGGTTACTACGCCTCTGCAATTCCAGCATTAGTTCCTTCTAGTCAATAAGATAGGTGTCAGTGTACTGTTTGGCAATTCCATGCAGTTTTACTTTTCTCCGACACCTTCTGTTCAGGTTGGAGCAATATTTAGGCCTTGCCTCATGTTCGCCACTGAACCACACACATATACAGACATAAATTATCAATTTACATTCAATTTTCATTAAAAAGATATCAAATATTTCAAGCTTACCACAATTCATGGAAATAATACACAATAACGTTGACTGGCAATGAATATGGCACAAAATCCGACCTGCCGCTGTCTCAGGCTTTTATTTATAAAAATATAAGCTGAATCTCAACGCACTGTTGCTTTAGAAAGTTTATTTGAAAATGTGGTGCTGAACTGACGCTTCTAATTGACTATATTGGCGGGTCTAACCAATCGTGCCATGTTTACACAAGCGTTTGAAAAAAAGTACCCTTCCTTCCGTCTCCCCTAACAAGAAAAAATAGTATTTGTAGCCCGACTAATCGTGTTTAGCCTTACATTTACTGCGCTCCAATCAAATAGGATTTAACATGGGGACCTATTTCCCGTACAATGGTGGTTTCAAAATCTGCCACTGAGCGATTCTGATTTTGGTGTTGTCTGACACCCTCACTATTTCTTTTGGCTATAATTTGTTAATTCCTAGACTATTTGCGTAACACTTAACATATTATTTGTCAGCAAGTCCTAAGGAACCCAAATATACAAATTTAAGGGAGCTAAGTGGCTGCGTTCAAAATATGTATTTTCTAGGATAGTCGTGTATTTGTTTTTTTTAATTTTTTTATGTTTAGAACCGCCACCTGTCCTGCGGTACTGTCAGACTAATGTCAGGATTTTAGACATAAAACAGTAGAATGTCATGTTTCCTAATAAGCGTTTTGTAAATTTTTAAACCTAACTCTCGTATGGGTAGTGTTTTTTATCACTGTCGATTTGAAAAAAAGTTAGTGCTTGTGGCCTTACATGCGTGATGGCATTAATTTTGTATCGCGAGACGCGTGTTTAGTGTTGCATGCGTTCCTGCTTTCAGCCCTCCCTTCTCTCTATCCTAAGTTCATCTGTCTTTTCATCACGCCGTGTATAAAATGAAATTAATGGAAGTATTAATTTAGGTCATTACGCAGGGTGCCTAGCTCAAGGTTTTCTTAGAATTGCAGTACCCGTTTTATTGAAGAAAGCGTGTAGTGATACAGTAGGCTTTACTATCAACGTGAAAGCGTGAGAATATGCAGACGAAGCATAAAAAGGGGATCTCGAGTACCGTCATTGTGACAGCACTGTTCTTTACCATTCTTCTTTCCTTTTATTGAATTTATGTGTTAGGCTTTACATTTACCTGATAATTTATATATGTGCATTAGAATTTCTCACGACACCACTCACATTCATTCTTACCTACAAACTTGATTTTCACCTTCTGGAATAATCTTTAGGACATACCCACACAACGCATATCCAGTATTCGTTTGGCAAAGATTAACACCAGCTCTGCAGAAACCGGTTAATTCCAATTCTCCGGGAAGCGTTAACTTCACTGTTTATAATATAGGATTGCTGTTTATGTCACTGGAAATCAGTTCAGGTAAGAGATGCCACATGGCTCACAGTGTCAGAATCTTGAGGTTTCTAGTACTTTATGAAATGTTAGGTCGGTCACTTCACTCAGTATAAACAAATTTATTGTCACACCACAATTGGTCAAACGTTGGAAATGTTAATGTTTGTAATTTTTCCGCCACATGAGCTGCAAGTAAATGAGATTTTTGGAAAGAAATATAATCTGGCTCGATAGGCCCAGTTACCTCATTTAGTCCTAATGTCCTTTAGTTTGGTACTCTGTCTCTTTCTGGATGCAAACCCAATGCCAGACAGGTTTTCATTGAAGACCCTCGTAATTAAGTACAAAATGTTCTTTCTTATGGTTATTCTCAGATATACATTGAAGCCGCTGGTAAGTTTTAGAGTATGACTGATAACTCTCTTTTTCTGTTTCTTCATCGTAACTGTGTATACATCAGAGCAGCTATCACCTTGATAAAGCTTGGTACTTTGCATCAATCGATAAACGCCTTTTCTTTCTTGTGGTAATAATAAAGGCTGTTATTTTTGTATGTTGAATACTGTGTTTTGTCAGAGTACGTTGTAAAGATGTACTGGGACTGACTAGTCAACTCAAACAACCGAGCACAGTGTCAGGTATACATGTCACCTTGTCCTGGGACACAATGAGGCCCTGACAAGAATACAGTGTTGACAATGAGTGTTGTAATGAATGTCAATACGCGAATGTGTAGACTGTTCTGTGGAGTTGACTGAAGGTTCAAACACTCATTCATACGTATCTAGAAGTTACTTATGCAGACCACTGTAGTCGTTTCAATAGTTTTATTTGACGCACACACTTGACAGAATGGGTACAGTTACAGGAACATACGTCGACATAAACAGCATAATGTTGATCAATGGACTGGTCATAAATTAGCATTCATGTAGAATAATCTTGCAATGGAACATCTGTAAACACCAAGATTTCCATTGTTTATAAATACAGTCAGTAGACCTTACTGACCGAGCATGTCGATTAAGCAATACTGTTCAAACTTGACTCCTAAACAGGACCTCTTTCTAGCGAAGATTACTTTAGGTAAATTACAGCAAATCTCTGTGAAGATAATGTTAACCCACTGGTGTTGGGTTTTCTTTATAATAGTGATCTCTCAATCATCACCTGATAATAAGGAAGCATTCCCGTTCTCTGCTTGATGATTTACAATAAGTAGAATTCCAAAATCAATCGAATTCCACAATGGCGGCTGGTTCCCGGTTGAGCATCACTCACTATACGGGTGTATAGCCAAATCTTCAATCGAAGCTTTGTTCATCAACAATAAATGATTCTACAAGGATCAGCATCTTCTGTCCTCATAGTTGCTGCATATAAACATATTTAGTGCTGCTAGAGAATATGTCGTCCCGACATATTCATAGGTAAATTCATGTAAACGTCTGCCCATCTTAAGCCTAGGAATGAACGAAGTCAGCAAAAGTACGTTTTTTTTTTACCTTGACATAAGAAATACACTAGCAAGCACAAAAGCGCTCTCCCGGCGTTATAGAATCACAACTGGGGAACTCATGGACTAAACGATCCTGGAAGAAACTATCTTCGTCCCCAGAATAACTTAAAGAGATCACAAACTCTTGGGCATCTCTCCGACATGACTTCCCGCCATAGGCGTTGACAACCGAAGGACACTCTAACCTATCTTCATCCGCCGAAAACACCTGACCCCCTCAAGTACAGTACAAGAACAAATAGTTCCACTTAAACATACTAAGATATCAAGATATAAGACATACTCATTCTACATAGACAAGAACTACACATAGATTCGGGCCATAGACATTCTGAAGCAAGAACAATCTATTCCTAACCAAACACAGAATAGATTCAGGTAAGTCTAAATTCCTCCGCCGAGTTGGATTCTTAGAACGATACAAAGAGCGATAACTCACAGAATGAATACTTATTGCCTAATCTGAGTTCCGTCCCTCAAGACCAAAAACATGCATTCAAAGATGAATATATCTTTATCAGACAATTAAAACATTTTACATGGTATGCGTAATCCATGCGCCAAAAAATATGTGCGCAACAGATTACCACACCCCCCGGGAAAAAAATGAAATCATTTTTTTTTTCATCTGAGAGCAACATACAATAGGCTCCCAACGCATAAATACTGCGCAGATGAGAAATATCTGGAATAATTTAAGCCAGATTAATGCAAAATCTCAATCTCTCCGAGAAAGCATTTCTCTTAAGGATAAGTGTTTCCAAGGAGGTGTCACCAACGCATACTACTATAATTGCAATGATACAATGCATATAACAATTTAAGGTTAAGCATTCCAAGTACATGATTGACAAAAAGAAAAATCATCAACGAGTACCGGTGACTATACATCAATGAACGTAGTGTCATTACGAATTACAATGTGTATCTATTTTGATATAGAAAAGAAAAATCTGTTGTCGAGTTGGAAGTGTTAAGAAGTCCAATACTCAACAGTTAAGTGGAATCATGTGGGCATCTAGACAGAATGTCTGCCATCACATTATCTGATCCACGGATAGCTCGTACCGAAAAATGAAAAGGTTGAAGAGCAATTGCATATCGAGTAGACCTCGAACTCTTCAAATTTTTACTCTGAATAGCTGTAAGAGCTTTCTGATCGGTTTCTACTATAAAATGTGCGCCTAGAAGGAATCTTTGTAATTTGAGAATTGACCATACCATAGCCAACAGTTCACGGTCTAAAACCGAATAATTCCTTTCTGCAGCATTAAGTTTTCTGGAAATATACATTACAGGATGCAGAGTTCCAGAGTACTCTTGCATTAGTGCCGCTCCAATCCCAGTGGATGAAGCGTCACTACGAAGAACAAATGTCTTATCTTTAGTAGGCAACACTAAAATAGGTGCCGTAGAAAACATAGTTTTAATCTTATCCAAAGAGGATTGACATTCTTGAGTCCAATGGACTATATTAGGAGACCCTTTCTTTAGCAAGGTAGAAAGAGGTGCCATGATTGAGGACAGATTCGGAATGAATCGTCCATAGAATTGTATATGACCTAAGAGACTTCGCACTTGCTTTTTAGTCTTAGGAATAGAAATGTTAAGTATTTTACTTGTATTATGGTCCTCTGTCTTTAGGAAACCATGCCCGACACGGTGACCTAAGAAAGAAATTTCGCTAAAACCAATGCAGGCTTTAGATGGTTTCGCTGTCATGTTATACTCGCGTAGAGTAGATAGCAATTCAACTAACCCTGAATAGTGATCTTCCCAAGTATCGCTGAAAAGACAGATGTCGTCTAGGTACGCAATGACATCTGACCGATAAGATAGAATTCGACGCATCATGCGTACGAATGTAGCAGGTGCGTTCATAAGGCCGAAAGGCATAAAATTCCATTGAAAAAGGCCTCTAGGTGTAGAAAAAGCAGTAAAAGGTTTGGCGCGTTCAGATAGAGGAACTTGCCAATATCCTTTAGACAAATCTAGTTTAGTGAAAAAATGCGATTTAGAAAGCTTAGTAAGTAGCTCTTCTAGTAAAGGCATAGGTTCAGCATCAAACTTCGTGACTTGATTCAATTTGCGATAGTCAACGCAAAGACGTATGTTATTGTCTTTTTTTACGGACAATAACCATCGGCGAAGAATATGCAGAAGTGGATGGTTCAATTATTTTTAAATCTATCATCTCATCCAACTCCTTCTCAACCTGTGCTTGAAAATGTATAGGAATAGGATAAGGTCTGACTCTAATAGGATTATGGTCAGTTAGAATAATGTCATGTTCAGTGACATGAGTTTGCCCAGGAATGTCAGTAAGGACATCCTGAAATGTTTGTAACATAGCCGAAACTTGTCGCTGTTCTCCTAAAGATAAATCGGGAGAAACAGTAACATTTTTCCATGATTCACTAGAATGAAGTGGAATCATCGGAAGCGGAAGATTAACATCTGAAAAACTTGTTTCCTCATCCTGTATTACAGACAGTGATGAGTAATGACCATGTTGGACAGGTGAATCGTCCGTTGCCTGGAAACTAGGCTGTAAATAATCCGGACGTTCATGGAATTCCGTAAGCATATTGATGTGGAAGGTTTTACGCTTCCCATCAATATCGACAATGTAGTCAACATCGGACATTTTCGAGATTATATCGTACGGACCTTTCCAAGAAATAAGAAGTCTGTTTTCCCTACAAGGTAGCAAAACAAATGCTTTGTCACCAGGACAAAGTTGTCGTAAGGTTCTTTTCTTATTGGCAAATTGTCTTGCTTTCTCCTTAGCAAACTCAGAAGAAGAAGTTGCCAATTTGCATGCTTCGATAATCTTTTGTCTTAGCGCGATGACATATTCGTAAGAAGATTTTGTGTCATCGGTAATGTTATCAGCGGTTATGAGATCATGAAGCAAAGACATAGGGCCGCGCGGTCGCGCGCCAAAGACAAGTTCAAAGGGAGAAAATCCTGTATGTTCATTGGGGACCTCTCTGTAAGCGAAGAGGGCCGCGGGTAAAACCCTACCCCAATCTTGAGGATGATCCTCAGTTATCTTCCCTAGTAAGTTTTTGAGTGTTCTATTATGGCGTTCTACCATCCCATTCGACATTGGGTGATAGATACTGCTCAAAGATCTCTCTATCTGGAGAGTAGACATTACTTGAGACATGGTATCCGATATTAGTTGGGTGCCATGATCTGATAATATTTCTCCGGGAAATCCCAGACGAGAAAATATAAGCCAAAGAGCA
Source organism: Oreohelix idahoensis (assembly GCA_024509875.1). Taxonomy (NCBI): domain Eukaryota; kingdom Metazoa; phylum Mollusca; class Gastropoda; order Stylommatophora; family Oreohelicidae; genus Oreohelix; species Oreohelix idahoensis. The sequence goes on along the minus strand of JAMPIV010013679.1, from coordinate 162,949 downwards.
TCTGCAATGTCAGCAGTAGTAATGCTCTTCAGAGGGATAGCCTCTGGCCAACGTGTGCACATGTCTACACACGTTAAGATAAACTGATGTCCTCTAGCAGATTTGATCTTAAATGGACCAATGATGTCTATCGCCATTTTCTGGAATGGACGAATAGGAATATCTGCAGCCTGAATAGGCGCAGCATGACGAGGACCTTTGGGTTTGACTTCTTGACATACTTTACAGGATCGACAATAGATCCGTATGTCCTTGTTCACAAAAGGCCAAAAGAAAGCCGCAAGAACTCTTGACTTTGTACGGGAAAAACCCATATGTCCAGCACACTGAGAGTCGTGTGCGTGTTGTAATATTTTAACTCTCAAATTCTTGGGTACAAGAATCTGAGAATGACTTGACTTGTCGGAGTCTTGCACCATACGTACAAGTACGCCATTCTTCATTGTAATCCAAGATTTACTCTTTGAATCTTTATTCGGATCACCTTTTGTTGCAAGAGTGAAGAATTTCTTTAGAGTCGGATCATCTTCTCGCTGTTTTATAAACGAGTCACGAGAAATTACCAAGGGATCATCTTGGTTAAGCACTTCATTATTTTCAATAGATGAAGTTTCGGGCATATTGAGAGCTTGAGCTCTAGTGACTACAGCATTAGCAGTTTGCATATTTTGTTTTTCCCAAACGGAAATTTGTTGTGGAGTGCATTCTTTGACTCCGTGAATACGACCGATGATAAGATCAGCGATTGGGTTCGGCAGAAGACATGCGTGTACATCTCCTGTAAAGAAAGGTGTAGCGATCCTAATGATAGCAGTAGAGTATTTCTCTATGGTGCCACCAAATGTTACACATTTGACTACTTTGCCTGTAGCACGAGAAGGATCTATGAGGACTGCCTAACACCAATTGTGGTGCATCCCGAATCAAAAAGCAATGAAACTGGATTGTCATTTACTAAACCTTTGTGTAAGACAAGAGAACCTCTTCCATCATGCGCGATTGACGCGGGAAGAGCGGGAAGAGGATGGCCACAAATTAAAGTGGACACCGTAGTTGGTTCGAATAATGTTTTGCATTGGGGGCACTGAGATGCTCTCCCAAAATCGAAAGCGGCACATGCCATATTGTTAGAGTCATCATTATCTTTATTTTGTTTATAGGCATCATGGGACTCTTGCTGTGCAGAGTTTGCATGATAATGAGATTTTTGTTTTTTATGTTTGGGTCTACCTCTGTTATTATTACCCCTGTAATTATCATTGTTTCGTCTATTGTAACCCCTATTTGGGTTTGAGTCATAATTCCCCTGGTTACTATTATCATATTCATTATAATGAGTATCTCTGTAATTATGATCTTGTTGTCTCCATGATGGAAAACTAGGATAGTTTCTATAATGACTTCCTTTGCGGAAGTTCCTATAATTATGACCACCCCTGAATCGAGGGCTGTCGGCTCGTCTCCAGATATTCGAAGAAGAACCCTGAAATGATTGGTTACCTTGGTTCTGATAACTGTTATGGTTACCCTTTTTATTAAACCTGTTTTGAGGTTCTTGGAATTTGTGTGAGTAATTAGGGTTGTATGGTGTTGCTGATGCAACTGGCATACCTTCCTTAACCTTAGTATTGCTAATAGCTACGTCTGGATGTGCAGTGACGTATTGGGTACAATATTCTTCTATTTCTTTTAGTGTCTTAGGTTTACGCTCATGTAGGAATTCAAGGAATGGTTTACTTATGCTTGACATAATCTTGTCCCTGAGCAATAAATCCATAAGTGCTTCATAAGTCTTTTCTGTTTTGGACAGTTCAATCCAACGATTAAATGTAAAACGTGTCCTTGCAATGAATTCTGAGAATTCTACCTCTGATTCAGGTACCATTCTTTTAAACAAAATACGGTAACCTTCCTCAGATAACTGGTATTTCTTTATCAAGGCTGCCCTAATAACCTCATAATTATCCTTGTCAGTTTCTTCAACCAAACTTAAACTCGCCAGAGAATCACCTTTTAAATTCTCAGACAACTGATTAGCATATTGTGATTTATCCACATTATGAGCTCGACAAGCACGTTCAAATCTATCAAGCCAGAATGTTATATCATCACTGGCAGAATTTAACGCTGGTACCTTGACCTTGTAAGTAAAGGGTTTACCACTAGATGATTGATTGACATTACTCATGTTTGTCAATTTCAACTTTTCTAACTCAAATGCTAAAAGTTCTTTTTGATGTTCATGTTCTCTTATTGCTTTTTTTTCTTCAGCAGCAGCTTCTCTGTCTAGTCTTTTTTGCTCTGCCTCAAATCTCCTTTCTTCCACCTGCATCTGCAATTTCTTTTGTTCAGCTTCTCTGTCTAGTCTTTTTTCTTCAGCAGCAGCTTTTCTTTCCTCAGCAGCAGCTTTTCTTTCCTCAGCAGCAGCTTTTTTCTCTTCTGCAGCTAATGCTTTGTCATATTGAGCAATTTCCCATTCTTCTAAGTCTTTACCAGTCTTATCAAGGGATTTCCCTTGTGCAATAAAGAAATCTAATGTAGACATGATGTCTAATAATGATAGCAATCACTTGAAACACTAATAATGTAATATATATTTCAAAGTAATGTAACAACCAGCTCTTAATAATTTGATTAATCAGCTCCTTATCCCAAACTCTGTGGGGAAACAAGCCTTTAGTAAGGTCTTGTATAATCAACTGTGTACTAACCAATTACTAAAAATCATTAGTTGATTTTTTTCTTATAAATTCATATGATCAAATATATTTTAAATAGTGTATGTCGATCAAGAACACAACAAAACAATTATACAAGAGAACGGGAAACATTTGCAGAAATCAAATAAATCAAATAGGAAAAATCAAAGACAAATGATCACAGAATCTGTGATGATATCTGCAATAGAATGAACAAGACAAATAACGCCACAGTGTATAAATATAAATTGTGTATAAAACTGAAAAATAGCAAAGGGTAGACCAACAAATACAAACAAATCAAACAAAACTAAGGAACACAAAATTATTAACAAAAACGACGAAGAAAAGAACACCTCATCACAACTAACAAAAAATAGCACCTAATGTTGCCAGCAAATATCCAATAAAGGAAACTGCTCCCTATATAACGCTAATATAAGCCCTATGTTACTTGGGAAATCTTATATTAGTCACACAAATAACATATAACATTTAACATAAATACATATATCATCATATAACTAGAATGCAATAGCATATGAATGCAATGTGTTGCAGCAAGAATGTGTTGTGTAGAAGGCTCAGTTATTCAGAGTTATGGTACAGTTTCTATCAAAATTAATAAACTGCCACTTTATTGCATTACAAATTCTGGCCTTAAATATTAAAGTTCAACACAATAGCAGAACATAAGAAGGTCCATTGATGAAAATAGGCTTCTAAGTTCCATACTTCTGCTAACACTGTTAAATGTCCACCTGTAAACAAAGTTGTAAACAACTTGCCGTGCTACGCTGTCTGTTCTATGAAATGATGTCTCTACCGATCAAAATGTCAACAGCGGTGACCTAGATACAGTAGTCGCTTCATGGGTCACGTGAAGAACTGCCAATCAGGTGTAGTCTAACACTGCTAGTGTGTCGTATCAGGCGTCAGGGAAACAATCTGGTATCAGTAGCTGTTAACTTCTCGCAATGTCCACTGTGAAGGTTAAGCCCGGAAATCTGGCTTACCATATTAATAACTCTCTTTTTCTGTTTCTTCATCGTAACTGTGTATACATCAGAGCAGCTATCACCTTGATAAAGCTTGGTACTTTGCATCAATCGATAAACGCCTTTTCTTTCTTGTGGTAATAATAAAGGCTGTTATTTTTGTATGTTGAATACTGTGTTTTGTCAGAGTACGTTGTAAAGATGTACTGGGACTGACTAGTCAACTCAAACAACCGAGCACAGTGTCAGGTATACATGTCAGCTTGTCTTGGGACACAATGAGGCCCTGACAAGAATACAGTGTTGACAATGAGTGTTGTAATGAATGTCAATACGCGAATGTGTAGACTGTTCTGTGGAGTTGACTGAAGGTTCAAACACTCATTCATACGTATCTAGAAGTTACTTATGCAGACCACTGTAGTCGTTTCAATAGTTTTATTTGACGCACACACTTGACAGAATGGGTACAGTTACAGGAACATACGTCGACATAAACAGCATAATGTTGATCAATGGACTGGTCATAAATTAGCATTCATGTAGAATAATCTTGCAATGGAACATCTGTAAACACCAAGATTTCCATTGTTTATAAATACAGTCAGTAGACCTTACTGACCGAGCATGTCGATTAAGCAATACTGTTCAAACTTGACTCCTAAACAGGACCTCTTTCTAGCGAAGATTACTTTAGGTAAATTACAGCAAATCTCTGTGAAGATAATGTTAACCCACTGGTGTTGGGTTTTCTTTATAATAGTGATCTCTCAATCATCACCTGATAATAAGGAAGCATTCCCGTTCTCTGCTTGATGATTTACAATAAGTAGAATTCCAAAATCAATCGAATTCCACAATGGCGGCTGGTTCCCGGTTGAGCATCACTCACTATACGGGTGTATAGCCAAATCTTCAATCGAAGCTTTGTTCATCAACAATAAATGATTCTACAAGGATCAGCATCTTCTGTCCTCATAGTTGCTGCATATAAACATATTTAGTGCTGCTAGAGAATATGTCGTCCCGACATATTCATAGGTAAATTCATGTAAACGTCTGCCCATCTTAAGCCTAGGAATGAACGAAGTCAGCAAAAGTACGTTTTTTTTTTACCTTGACATAAGAAATACACTAGCAAGCACAAAAACGCTCTCCCGGCGTTATAGAATCACAACTGGGGAACTCATGGACTAAACGATCCTGGAAGAAACTATCTTCGTCCCCAGAATAACTTAAAGAGATCACAAACTCTTGGGCATCTCTCCGACATGACTTCCCGCCATAGGCGTTGACAACCGAAGGACACTCTAACCTATCTTCATCCGCCGAAAACACCTGACCCCCTCAAGTACAGTACAAGAACAAATAGTTCCACTTAAACATACTAAGATATCAAGATATAAGACATACTCATTCTACATAGACAAGAACTACACATAGATTCGGGCCATAGACATTCTGAAGCAAGAACAATCTATTCCTAACCAAACACAGAATAGATTCAGGTAAGTCTAAATTCCTCCGCCGAGTTGGATTCTTAGAACGATACAAAGAGCGATAACTCACAGAATGAATACTTATTGCCTAATCTGAGTTCCGTCCCTCAAGACCAAAAACATGCATTCAAAGATGAATATATCTTTATCAGACAATTAAAACATTTTACATGGTATGCGTAATCCATGCGCCAAAAAATATGTGCGCAACAATGACCCAAATACTGTATAGGGAGAAAAATGCAAATACTTAACATAATAGTATTATTCACAATCCTATCCTTACCCCGCATAACATAGAATATCCTCCACTTCGGTTATTTAACTTAAATTAGAAACTATTAGCTTAGAGCTTGTCTCCTCGTTTAAAACTTCCGTGAAATAAATGCTAGTCATTTAAAGAGAATCCATCATCATGAATTAGAAATAGATACATATTTCGTCAATACTCATGATGAATCAGTGTATTTACTTAGCTGGTTAAAATATTCTCTAATTGGTTTCTAACCGTTAATAAATATATATTATAGCTAGAAATATTATTATTTGTTCCGTTAGTCACTGTAACACAGTAAAATCTAGAGAAAAACCATTTACGGATCTATTAGTAAATCTCTCTGCACAGAAAATAACGAGTAAAACATAATTGACGATTTAATTAGTTAAATCACTCAAACTACTAGTATAGTAATAACCTCAACACCGAACTACTAAGATTTTTCTCCAACGAAAACTAAGAAATTCACTTAATACGAGTTATTCTAGGATCGAAGCTAGCTGTCTAGAGAAATCTGTGAGGTACTCGATAAATCTTTATTTAGAATGCCGGGTATATATATCTCTGAAATCAAAGGGACTGTTACCTATACCCCAAAAAACAGATGTTATCACATACGGAGAATCTCTGCTCATCTACTAGACATGAAAGAAATCTACATATTGTTACCACTGCAGACCCGAGCACCGAGCGAACAGTCTCTCTTAGATCCTGCGTAACAATGATTGACCAGACCGTGCGAGATTTCTTCTATCGAAAAATCACACTATTTGCCATCTGCAGATGTGGTCATAAAACGAAATATAGCGAGCCTGTCTTTGATCTGGCAATAGGCCGTGCTTAATTACCTGCTCTAGTGAGCGGGTATCAAGGGAGGTAATAGAAATTGGTCTCACCTTGGTCTGCTCTGATCGCTGTCTAACCCCATTACAACGAGTTTCGATCGCTGGTGTTAGGAATAAATTACAGATCAACGTAGCTAATCGGTCTCTGGTAAATTCTCATCAAAGAAAAATAGCGAGCAGCAATAAAATAACGGCTAAAATTAGGAAAATGGACAGATCTCAGAGGGTATAGAATGGTTTGATTATAACCAACAGGCGTAGGTGAAAGAAAAATGTAGATGAAGAAATAGATATATGACATCTATAACATAATCTGCCACAGACGTTCCCGCTTTAGATATGAAACTATGTTTCTTTGTAGACAGTTATGTTAATGTATGTTTTCTATAACATGCCACACAGGCCATAACTTATGTTAAATGAAGAAAATTCGTTACAACTGTTCTGTTAGAGTTTCTGTTATAGTTGCCACATCTGTTGGTGTTGAATGTTTGTGGTGGGTGGCACGGTTAGACAAAGTTAATACAATTGCTGATGAATACGATCAGCCGTGGTCGGGCTTACAGGTGGCCGACAGGTGTATATATATATATATATATATATATATATATATATATATATATATATATATATATATATATATATATATATATATATATATATATATATATATAGGCGAATGTCATGGGAATTTTAGGTTTGTTTATATTTTGCAATCACCAACACCACAGTAACTTTGGATCAGGAATAGACCAATTAGTTTTAACTTATACACAGTTTATTGTACATAGCAACATCAACGTCATAGACGGTTCATTGTCACAGGTTAATATCCACCAGAAAAGGGATTGCATACATTGCAATACTAGGTACATCATATGAGCCAACGTAATCCATGGCATTAGAATAATAAATCTTGTAAGTACATATCCGTCAGAAAAAGGATTGCATACATTGCAATACTAGGTACATCATATGAGCCAACGTAATCCATGGCAAAGAATAATAAATCTCGGAAAAAACCCTTCCCTTCAATAATATACTCTAGTCAAACTAGCGAGACAAACAACCGTCTCGAAGCCCTGGCAGATACACAATGACTGAGATTATAGTTTCTCAGTACAGCTCAGTAAAGTCGCTCGTGCGCGAACTCACTGCTTGACATGTGAGCTCAGCTCATCCGTATCTCTCCCCAAAAGACTACTAAGAACATTCGAACAGTTTCTTTATTTTCTTTAAAAAAAATTAACACAGACTCAGTTGAGCTATGTTCCAAAATTATCGTACACAAAGTACCCAAATAAAAAAATCTACTCATTACTTTAAACGTGCTTACTGTCCAAAAATCAGCCCCGTACATAATAATCCCTAACACTTAACTCCTACTAAACAAATATGACTTAACACACTTCATGCCCACTTTATGGAAAGAGATTTCCTATATCAATAGCTTCTGGGTGACTGTTATCTTCACTCTCATCTTCCCCCTCCGTCTGTCCAATTCCTATCACATGAAGTCTGCTCCAAAGTTTTCTTTCTCTGGAATGCATTCTGTTTGCGCTTGAAAGAGTGTCGCCGAGTTAGACATTGTTGGAAGATTCCGTGTGTTTGCAGTGGAATTTCCCTTCAACTATCGTCATCTTCGTCAGTTTTGGCGATCGCCAGGAGATGTTCGGAGGGCGGCATTGGTCTTTCCAATTATTTCTTTAACAGATTTATATGGTAGACCTTCTCCTTTCCTTTAATAGAGATCTGGTAGTTAGCCCTTGAGATCTTTTTAAGGACGGTAAACGGCCCTTGCCATCCGATACGTAGTTTGTTGTTCCCAGTTGGGAGTAGCAACAAAACTTTGTCTCCTGCTTGCAATTCTCTTTCTTTCGCGGCTTTCCTGTATCGGTTTGCGTGCTTTGCGTGTGCTCGCTTAAGGTTGGTCGTTGTTAGGTCCCATCCTAGTTTTAACCGTTCCTTAATTTCAGACACATATTTACTGGCTGAGACGACTGTCTCATCAGCCTCCTGGTGTGTCAGCGACTGAAGCAAGGCTTCAAGCGGCCCCTTAATAGGTCTGCCGAATAAAAGTGTAGCTTGGTGAAATCCTGTGGAAGTATGTGGGGCTTCCCTGTAGGCGAATAAATGCTGCAGGTATACAAAGGTCCCAATCTTCAGGTTTCTTTTGTCCCAGTTTACATAGCATCATGTTGAGTTTTCCGTTGGCACGTTCTACTAACCCACTTCCGGCCAGTTTATAAGGACTTATGTAGATGTGCCGGTTCCTCAAGATCTTAACGATCTCCTCCATTAACAGGCTACGGTTTGGGGATCGTTATCCGTCAACACTTGTTGAGGGAATCCCAACCGAGTAAAAATCTGCACGAGGGCTTCTGCGACATGCTTGGAATCCGTGCATGTTAGCGGTATAGCTTCTGTCCATAAAGTGCAAGTGTCGACCAAGATCAGGATGAACCTGTTCCTTCTTTTAGTCCTTTCTAAAGGTCCTAAAATGTCGATCACAACCCGTTCAAATGGTGTCCCCACTACTGGCATTTCACCTATGGAAACTGCGGATGTCAAATGCTTGGGTGCCACCAGTTGGCATTTGGCGCAGGATTTCATGTACCTGATAATATCAGAGTTCATTCCTGGCCACCAATAGGGAGTCTGTATTCGCTGATTTGTGGCGTTCTGTCCCATATGTCCGCTAAAGGGAAGAGAGTGCCCCATTTCTAAGATTTGGCTTCTGTACTGTTTCGGTACTAGGAGCTGATTATAACCTTGATCAGGCTTGCCCGTTCTGCGGTAAAGTACACCATCCTTAGAAAAAATGTCCCCGTGCTGTCTAGGGGCCTTAGCCATGGGCAGTTTCCTAAAGCAGGGTGCCAAGGCAGGGTCCTTTTGTTGCGCCTCTTTAAGTTCCTTAGGTAACACATTTGGCGCCGGCTCCCGTTCCTTCTTGGTTTGCCCTCTCGTGGTTAATGTTGCCACAGTTGGCTCTTCCTGTTTCCCAATAAACACATATCTACCGCCAAGTATAACTGGGTAGATCGGGTCATCCATAACAGCCGCTTTGATCACACCTCTGACAAAATCAGAGTGGATCTCCATCAATGCGGTGGGAAGCGTTGTTGGTACATCTCCTTTAGAAACTCCACAAAGTTCGACGGTTTCTTCTGTCTCTTCACCGAGTTTGACCAGGTGTCTGGCAGCAATGCAATCATAAGAAAGCCCCGTGTCAAAAAGACAATAAATTGAAGACCCGTTCAAAATAACAGTACCTCGCGTAGAGGGCCTCTTTCCCTCAGGTTGAGAATCACTGGCAATAATTCTTCCTTCTTGCGAGACTGTTTGCAAGCATCCGATGCGTTTAGGCTCGGTGTGCTTGCTCTGATCATATGTCCCGTGCGCAGGGGTTTTCCCTTTATCACCTTGTCCTTTCTGACCGCGCTGCCATGTAGGACGGTTGGTTTGATCAGACTGTTTGTTATTGGTGGGTACTTGTTTTTGTAGAACTTAGATTTTTCCGGAGGGGGATTCTGGGGTCTAGTTTCTCTGTGGTTATGCTGCTGAGAAGAATGGGAAGATTGGTCTAGATTATTCTTTTGAGAAAGGTCTTCTGTATGTTTGCGTTTCATGCCGGCAGTTCGGCCAGCGCAATGTGACATTTCTCAAACTTTTCCAAAATGTCTTCCAGTTTTTCTGCTCCCTGCTCAGCTAAAAATCTGCGGGTGTCACTCGACAACGTGTTTTTTATTTTTTCAGTTAAAACAAATTCCCCAAGTCCTTCATAGGTAGAGGCGAGCTGTGAAAGCTCCAGACACTTTGTCAAGTATCCCTTCAGACGAGAAGAGAACTGCTGAAAAGTTTTAAAGCTCTCCTTTCTGCTGTTACGGAACAGTTGCAAAAAATTGCGAACGTTCTTTTCAAAGCGATCCAGTAAAGCTTTCTTCAAAACGTCGTAATTGTCTTGTTGGCTGCTTTCCAGTTTTGAGTATGTATCATACGCAGACCTTTTTAGGGCCTGGGAAAGTTTCATACACCAACGCGACCTCTCTAAACCGTACAGAAGTGCCATTTTTTTCAAATATTTCTAGATACGTGTCAATCTTCTCATTAGGGCAGGGGAAAGATTCTAGAGCAAAAGACGTAGCGGTGAGTTGAGGAGATTGAGTGTTAGAAGGATCAGTTAAGGAAGAATGAGGAGAAGACTCTCCATTGCTGGAGGTAGAGGCAGCACCACGACTTTGAACCTCTAGAGCTTTAAGCGCCAACTCATGCTGTCGTCGTTGCTCATTTTCTCTTTCCTCATGCTGTCTCTATTTCTTTCTTTCCTCCCTCTCCTTCTCTTTTTCCTCATGCTGTCTCTAATTCTCTCTTTCGTTCGCCCTGCAAATTTCCATTTCTTTCTCAATCTTCTTCTGCTCTCTAGCTTCGGCTGCTTTTTCCTTCTGCTCCGCATCATATCTGTCGAGTTCGTCCGTGACAAAAGCTTTAGCTTCCTCTCCTTCCAATCCATCATCCCTAGCTTCCTCTCCGAGCATCTGCCTAAGCTTTGCCCGCTCAACCATTATAAAGAACTGACTGAGTGTTACTCGAGAAAGAAATAAGAAAAAGGATACACTGGTTTCTTACCACTTACGAGAAAATACAAAACAAAAGGATATATATATATTTAACTGGGATACCTCCTCCTATATAGTTATCTAACTATCGCTGCTATTAATTGGCAATTCAGCTCCTAATGCAGACGACTACGCCAAATAAATGGTAGTATAGACTGCTCAACTAACACAAAACTAAGTTTCTAAAAGTGGAGAAAAAAAAAATTTCCTGGCAAAATTTTTAAGGAGGAACAAAAATTCCCTGAATTTAAGTCCACTACCAAGTTCACCCCTGAAGTCAGTTAGTGTAAGGGAGGCAACTTACAGGACTAAATATTCTGAACGCGCTCCTTAGCTTAGCTCAAAACACCTTCTGCTTAAAAATTTAAACCCTGTGATTGTTACACAATCATACACTACCAACGGCTTTCTATTACAAAAACAATGCATAACATATTCCGACAAAGATCACCCTGTAAATCAATTGAATATATAATCTAACAATGCTGTGGAAAAACAATAGCTATATTTGTGTGGTTAGCAAGCCAATAAACAGATTGCGTGTCTAGGGGATAGTTTTTTTTAAAGATACAAAATCTCACGAGACAATCACACCCTTTCTCTATCTAGACTGTAAAGATTATAAGATCAAAATCCCGGTAAACGAGAAGTTTTCTATCTTACTTGCTCAGGATTTGAGTTCAATTCCCGGAAAACGAGCCCATGTTTGTCGTGTCGTCTTCCTATTCTAAGTTCAAAAGATTCTTCGGACGAGCCACATTTGTGGTAGATTTATGATAGGGGAATTAAGACATAGCTTGGTCCTTTCTAAATAGAGTAGAACAGGTGATAGCTCAGTGAGAGGTAATGTAAAGAAAATATTTTTTCACTAGTGAGATGGTGGAAACTAGTTAGAGTCTGTCCCTGAAATCGAGAAAATTCTCTCCTTCCGCTTACCGCTTATCTCTACAACATAACTTAGTTTGTCAGACAGTCTACTAGAATATATATATATATATATATATATATATATATATATATATATATATATATATATATATATATATATATATATATATATATATATATATATATACACACACACACACACACACACACACACACACACACACACACACACACACACACACACACACACATAAGTGACGAGTTAGACGCACAGACGTGAAAAAACTACAATAATGAAATATGGATCTTTTGGGACAAGCTGACCGACACACGTAATTAAAGTTTATGTAAGTTTTATTTATCATAAAGAAACTTTACAACAGCAATAATATGACTATCAAATCAAATCCAAGTAAACATAGGTTAATGAATTAATCAAAGAGTTAGACTCATATGTAATCCTCCCTCCCTCTGTTGAGACACAAGTATACCGTTAGAAGAAAGTTATTAACCCTCAAAGCGTCAAAGATTTATACACTATGGTCTAGGATTTCCCTCTACAGTTAAGAACAGAGTTGATACATTAATCTATCTAAGAGGACAACAGCTTTTGCAAAAACTCGAATAAAGAACTACAAAGTGGGTGTATGAGTTATACAATAAAAGAATCACTCGTTCCTGCTTTCATTCTATTCATACAGCAGTGGCCACTGACATTCGTTCTTACCTGCAAACTTGATTTTCACCTTCTGGAACAATCTTTAGGACATACCCACACAACACAAATCCAGTATTCATTTGGCAAAGATTAACACCAGCTCTACAGAGACCGGTTAATTCCAATTCTCCGGGAAGCGTTAACTTCACTGTTTATAATATAGGATTACTGTTTATGTCACTGGAAATCAGTTCCGGTAAGAGATGCCACAGGGCTCACAGTGTCAGAATCTTGAGGTTTCCAGTACTTTATGAAATGTTAGGTCGGTCACTTCACTCAGTATAAACAAATTTATTGTCACACCACAATTGGTCAAACGTCGGAAATGTTAGTGTTTGTGTTGCTGTATATTTTGAAGACATCAACATGTTTAATATTTTTGATGGTCTAAGAAAGAGAACTGTTTATTTACGTGAGTGACAGGTTTAATTTGTGGTTATCTTCCCCTGTCTTATTGATAGATGTTGACCTGTCTTAAATAGTTGTCATGTCTCAAGTCTCTAGTCACGGCCATATACGGAGTGGTTACTCCCTGGTCTGTGTTAGCTTTGCTCAGGTCTGTGCTGATTGCACATGCGCAGGTTTTGGGGCAAAGAACGATAGACTTCCGTCTTGAGCAGTGTACCTTGGGCTATCGGACGAGCCAGTCCGAAGATTCTTTCTGCCATTTTTTTTCGGGGAAATGGAAGTCCTCTGTGTGACTGATATGTCAGTGATTCTTCCCCTAAGTTATTCCTTTATCCCAGAGAGGGCAGTGTTGTGTCTCCTGGTGTTTTTTCGAAGATGCTGAAGGTAACAAATACATTTTGATCCATATGATTAGAGCATAGAAGTACATTTTATACTTCAAGGCGACATTTGAGTAAAGCTCACAATTATTATATTATATGGAGCCCCGCTATGGGTGCTCGTCAAAGAGTCCAAGACTAAGATGTCTTTTGATGAACATAAGCCCAGAGAAGTTTGTCTACTTAAACCCGCAATGCAGGCGGTAGTATTGGCAGGATTTGATACACAGAAAGATTAACAGAGGTTACCTTATTATCGAGGCCCGCTACTTGCGGCCTGATTCTGTCGCCATAAGAGGCTCGCTGTTGCGGCCGTTATTCTTCACCAGAAGAAGTACCTGGTGTGTGATGCCAGAAGAAGTCATTGACTTTTGTTAGACAATTGCATTGACTTTGTTAAATCTGGAACCGCCCTTACCGTGCGGTATATTTCCTAAGACATACCTGACGGGGCTCAGTCAGGGATTTGAGCTTCGATATGAACAGAACGTAAATTGTCAAGATATTGTTATTAGCATCTTATGCGTGAGCTGTTTCAAGATTTGTGCTACCATGTTCTTCATCATTGTTACACATATAATTTCCATGATCCTGTACAATTGACTGTGTCGTCTATCAGCGTTACTTGTCGTAATAAATGTTTGAAAGTCATCGAAGTTACCAACGTTACTGACTTCTACCTGTGGTATTGTGTGAGTCTGGTGTGAAGCTGTCAAGAGCCTATACGACCTTCGCGTTATCATCACTACTGTCTACTCACACACATTTACTGTCAACCCACACTTTATTACGAGTATTACACACCGGTGAAAACTGTATGGAGTTTGAGTGAGTGTCTTTGTTACACCCTGTCAGCGCCTCAACGCTTGATGACCCATATACACAACGTTGTACTGTCCAGGATCTACATGACCTGATACCCACAATACAGCACTTAACAGTTTGTAATTTTTCAGCCACATGGGCTGCATGTAAATGAGATTTTTGGAAAGAAATATAATCTGGCTCGATAGGCCCAGTTACCTCATTTAGTCCTAATGTCCTTTAGGTTGGTACTCTGTCTCTTTCTGGATGCAAACCCAATGCCAGACAGGTTTTCCTTGAAGACCCACGTAATTAAGTACAAAATGTTCTTTCTTATGGTTATTCTCATATATACATTGAAGCCGCTGGTAAGTTTTAGGTTATGACCCAAATACTGTATAGGGAGAAAAATGCAAATACTTAACATAATATAGTATTATTCACAATCCTATCCTTACCCCACATAACATAGAATATCCTCCACTTCGGTTATTTAACTTAAGTTAGAAACTATAAGCTTAGAGCTTGTCTCCCCGTTTAAAACTTCCGTGAAATAAATGCTAGTCATTTAAAGAGAATCCATCATCATGAATTAGATATAGATACATATTTCGGCAATACTCATGATGAATCAGTGTATTTACTTAGCTGGTTAAAATATTCTCTGACTGGTTACTAGTCGTTAATAAATCTATATTATACCTAGAAATATTATTATTTGTTCCGCTAGTCCGCGCCAAGCAGGTCGCCCCTCGGCTGCTCCTGGCGAAAAGTGTGCTACCGAGGAGAATATTAACAATCTACAGTTAAAAGTAGATGGAATAAGGACTAAATCGTTAGAATTAAAGAAAATACTGAAGGACCAGAAAGTTCACATTGCACTGATTCAAGAAACCGTTCTTAAGGACAAATCCATCAACTTCCCAGGCTACACAATGTACAAATGTCATTGCCATAATAGTTGTCGAGGAATCCTAACCTTGGTAAGGAATGATGTACAGGCAGAGGTCGAAAGTCTTCGAACCGATGATGAAAATGACATACAACGAGTGACAGTCTGGGGAAGTGACGGACATTTCCAAATCTTTAATATCTACAGACCCCCCCCAGAGAAACTAATGGAATCTACTTTGATGATATCGAATATAAGAGAACAATCATAGCAGGGGATTTCAACGCCCACTCCCCACTCTGGGGATACCAGGACACCAACACCTCAGGCCAGGCAGTAGAAGAGCTATGTAACACTTCCAACCTTATAGTCCTCTAAAACGAAAGATCCCCACCAACCCTCTATCATAAAGCTAGCGGAACCAGTAGCCGACCAGACCTAACACTTGTGTCTGCAGACCTCACCAACCGGTATAAATGGAGGGTATTGGAGGACATAGGAAGCGACCATCTACCCATCCTCACCACCATCTCGCAGGGTAAAACAAAAACGGAAACCAAAAGACAGCCGAAATGGAACTATGCTCGAGCAAACTGGGAACACTACAAACTCATATAAGACCAGCTCCACACTGAAATAGACATGAACCAAGATATTAATACCTTGAACGATCAGATCTCTACAGCCATACTGCAGACAGCCAAACAAGCAATCCCCAAAGGCAGTCGTATCAAATACAGTATCTTCTGGAATGAGGAATTAGAACACCTAGTACAACTAAGACGCAAGGCACGGAAAATCGCTCAGAAAATCCTAGCCGTGAAAACAAAACCACATACAACAGACTCACTGCACAGGTTAAGCTAGCGAGCAGAAAAGCCAAAATGGAAACCTGGAAAGAAAAATGCGAAAACCTAGACCTAAATAAAGAAAGGAAGAAAACATGGAAACTCATTGACAACATGGCAGGGATATCCCAGAAGAGAAACCCAATCCCTATAAAACTTCCAAACAGTAACACAGCTACCTCCAACAGAGGGAAAGCACGAGTCCTAAATCGATTCTTTGCTGAAGTCAATAAAACATACAAAAGAGCCAATCTAGATAAAGCCATCAAGACACTTACAAAACGCATGTTAAAAGCACACAAGGCTGTGGACAGCATCTTTGATCAGGAATGTACGCTAGCTGAACTGCAATCCAGTCTCCTAAAGACCAAACCCTAAAAAGCACCAGGGCCAGACCAGGTTACCAACGACATGATAGTCAAACTTGGGGGGGGGGGGGGGAAAGGCTTGCTGACGATCCTGGAATTCATAAACAAGACGTGGAGAAGTAGCACTGTACCTACAGGATGGAAAACGGCTAACATTATCCCAATACTCAAAAAAGATAAACCACCAAGCGAAGTCAGTAGCTACCGGCCCATTTCCCTGACTTCGTGCGTTGGGAAAATGGCAGAACGTATGATAAATGCACGCCTCTACTGGTGGTTAGAGAAAGGAAAAGCCCTCCATCCTAAGCAAGCAGGATTTAGAAGAGGAAGACAGACTGTTGACCAGGTAATCCGATTGGTACAACATATCGCCGATGCTTTCCAGGATAAAAATCATGTGGCCGCAGTTTTCGTAGACCTCAAGCAGGCATATGACAGAGTATGGAGAGACGGTCTATTTTTCAAGATGCAGAAGATGGGCATAGAAGGAAGAATGTTTCGTTGGATAAAAGATTTCCTCACAAATAGAACCATCTCCACAACGGTCAACGGAGCAACATCAGGGAAAAGAACCATCCAAGAAGGCCTCCCACAAGGCTCGGCCTTAAGGTGCACCCTCTTCCTCATATACATAAACGATCTGGCAGACTACCTTGAATTACCCAGCGCCTTGTTTGCTGATGACCTAGTCTTTTGGGCAGAAGGGAAGTCCCACTTGCAACTGCAAAAGAAACTAAACCGTGCACTGGCTGCTCTAACAACCTACTACAGCTTCTGGAAAATGGTGATCAACACGAGTAAGACAGTCTACGCTATATTCACACTCATCAACAAAACAGTAAAGAAAGAACTGGATAAAAAACTTGATGATGCAAAGCTAGCTAAAGAGAACAATCCGACTTATCTAGGGATACAGCTAGATACCAGACTCACATACAAAACACATGTTGAGTCCCTAACTGCTAAGGCCTCTAGAAGGCTAAACCTCATAAAGCGTTTGGCAAGCACTGATTGGGGATCCAATCAGAGCACCCTACGACAACTGTACTTGGGATACGTGCGCTCAGTTATGGATTACTCTCTACCCCTGCAAGCCACTGCAAGCCCAACACTCAGACTGAAACTAGATCGCATACAAAACCAGGCACTCAGATTCATCTGTGGAGGCTTGCGAACTACTCCGACCAGCGCATGCGAGATTTCCGCCAATGTGGAACCCCTAGAACTAAGGAGAGAGAAATCAGTCATTATCACGGCAGAAAGATTTTTGCGAGCTGACAAAGATGACCCCTGCAAAAACGTTATCGGTGACCTCAACTCCAGGTACCGAATTAAAAAGACATCTTTCACTAGAAGGTACCAAGAGCTTTCAGGGAAGCACTACATACCAGAGACTAGACTACCCACTCAAGCTGTGCCTGACCTACCACCTCACGTATAACTAAAAAGACCAATAATACGTACAAACCTTCTACAACCCGCCAATAAAAGCCTCATACCTACGCTGCTGAAAACACTTGCCATGGAATCTATCTGTCAGTACGATGAAGACATTATCCATGCCTATACAGACGGGTCAGCTTTCAAAGCAGTCATAAATGCTGGATACGGGGCCATAATCATCCCACCCAGTACTGAAGAACCCGTCAAAATTGCAGGTCCCTGTGGTATCTGGTGCACAAACTACGAAGCCAAAGTAGTCGCCATCCAGAAAACCCTAACTAGAATTTTTGAACTCTTTGAATCAGACGAAATGGAACCAAATGATATTGTAGTATTCTCAGACTCGCAGGCTGCCCTCTTGGCAATAGGAAACTGGAAAACCAGCTCGATCAGTACTATCCAGAAGGTTCAAGAAACATGCCACAAAATTATGAACTTGTACGGAACAGAAATATACATGCAAAGGATACCTGGCCACATAAACATCACATTAAATGAAGTTGCTGATAGACTGGCAAAGAAGGGAGCAAAAATGCCACAGACTGATCAACCACTGAGTATGTTAACAGTTAAACAAATAGTCAAAAACAACTGTAAAGAAGTTTGGCTGAACACGTGGGCACAGGCTAAAACAGGAAGTAGACTCTTCATTCACCAAACAGCCCCAAATAAGAAAGATGCTATGAACGATATCGAACGAAGGTACCAAACCAAAATCTTTAGATTGAGAACAGGCCACTCTACACTAAATGGCCACAGAAACAGACTAAGTTCAAAAAATATAGCAAAATGTAGACACTGCCCTAACCCGTTGGAGACAGTAGAACACCACCTACTACAGTGCCCTGCACTTCAGGGACTGAGACAACAACTGCTACCACACAGCCCATCCATAGACAATACACTGTACGGCAGCTCAGAACAGCTTATACGAACTGCGCAGTACCATATAATGGATTCAAGGTCACCAAGAGCTGACGCTCAGTGACAGTGGATCAAAGAAGAAGAAGAAGAAGAATAAATCTATATTATAGCTAGAAATATTATTATTTGTTCTGCTAGTCACTGTAACACAGTAAAATCTAGAGAAAAACCATTTACGGATCTATTAGTAAATCACTCTGCACTGAAAATAACTAGTAAAATATAATTGACGATTTAATTAGTTAAATCACTCAAACTAATAGTATAGTAATTACCTCAACACCGAACTACTAAGACTTTTCTCCAACGAAAGCTAAGAAATTCACTTAATACAAGTTATTCTAGGATCGAAGCTAGCTGTCTAGAGAAATCTGTGAGGTACTGGATAAATCTTTAGTTAGAATTCCGGGTATATATATATATATATAATATATATATATATATATATATATATATATATATATATATATATATATATATATATATATATAATATATATATATATATATATATATATATATATATATATATAATCCGCGATATATATATATATATATATATATATATATATATATATATATATATATACATATATATATACATATATATATATATATATATATATATATATATATATATATATATATATATATATAATATATATATATATATATATATATATATATATATATATATATATATCTGAAATCAAAGGGATTGTTACCTGTACTCCGAAAAACAGATGTTATCACCTACGGAGAATCTCTGCTCATCTACTAGACATGAAAGAAATCTACATATTGTTACCGCTGCAGACCCGAGCACCGAGCGAACAGTCTCTCTTAGATCCTGCGTAACAATGATTGACCAGACCGTGCGAGATTTCTTCTATCGAAAAATCACACTATTTGCCATCTGCAGATGTGGTCATAAAACGAATTATAGCGAGCCCGTCTTTGATCTGGCAATACGCCGTGTTTAATTACCTGTTTTAGTGAGCGGGTATCAAGGGAGGTAATAGAAATTGGTCTCACCTTGGTCTGCTCTGATCGCTTTCTAATCCCATTACAACGAGTTTCGATCGCTGGTGTTAGGAATAAATTACAGATCAACGTAGCTAATTGGTCTCTGGTAAATTCTCGTCAAAGAAATATAGCGAGCAGCAATAAAATAACGGCTAAAATTAGGAAAAGGGACATATCTCAGAGGGTATAGAATGGTTTGATTATAACCAACAGGCGTAGGTGAAAGAAAAATGTAGATGAAGAAATAGATATATGAGATCTATAACATAATCTGCTACACTAGGCCATTGCAGAAGTTTCTTCTTGTTACAGTTTTATTCCATCCCCACTTCAGCTTGCTTTGAAAAAAGAAACGCGTTGAAAGTTTTTGGATTAGTAGTTTAAAAGAAGAATATATCACATTAAAATGAAATTATTAATGATGATCCGAAAATATTATCTGTAAGATATTGTGTCGAATGACCGATTAAACTATTTTCTGTTGCTTTATGGCCTCAGGTCACTTTGGCCAAAATTGGATGTAGAATAAAGCGGTTACAAAGGAGAGGACTTAGCAAAAAGGTGACACTACACCAAGTAATAATAATAATAATAATAGCCCCTTCAGTCATAACTGACTATGGGAATGCGCCCCTGAGGTGACAGCCCTCAGCTGCTTATTTTCCTGGTGCTCTTTTCGACGTTTTCTCCTCACCTCTGCTTCTTGTGTGAGCCTCTCTTCGCCCAATCTGAGGTGGTGCCGTAAATAGCATCGCCACTTAGTGCGATCGGCAGCTTCATCCTCCCATGTTGCTGGATCCATGTCCAGTGCCCTCATATCTCTCTTGCACACATCTTTGAACCTCAGCTGTGGTCGCCCAACTGTTCTCTTGCCATCTGCTAATTGACCGTAGAAGATATCTTTTGGGATGCGACCATCTTCCATGCGGCGAACATGGCCAAGCCAGCGAAGTCTGCGCTGTCTAAGCAGCGTATACATACTTTGAAGGCCAGCACGTGACAACACCTCGACATTTGTCACTTTATCTTTCCACGAGATGCCGAGGATGCGGCGTAGACACCGCAAATGGAAGGTATTGAGCCTTCTTTCATGCTTAGCATAGGTCGTCCAGGTCTCGCTGCCATATAGGAGTGTGCTGGTGACGCAGGCATTATATACCGCAGCTTTGGTCTTCATTGTGAGTTTAGAGTTTCCCCAAACACGCGATGTGAGGCGGGCAAAGGTAGCTGCAGCTTTGCCAATGCGGCTGTCGATTTCTGTATCCAGTGAGAGTTTGTCATTGATGGTAGACCCTAGGTATGTGAAGTGGTGCACCACTGCCAATTCATAGTTATCGATAGTGATAACTGGTGCAGCACCCACATCCTGACTCAGCACATTCGTTTTCTTTAGACTTATTGTGAGGCCAAAGTCCTTGCATGCTTTAGTGAAGCGATTCATCAAGCTCTGAAGCTCCTGTTGGCTTTGAGTGACGACTGCAGCATCATCAGCGAACAACAAGTCTCTTATAGTGACCCTTCTGATTTTTGTTTTTGCCTTCAGCCTTGAAAGATTAAACAGACGGCCATCTGACCTAGTGTGAAGGCATATTCCTTCAGTTGCATCTCTGAATGCATGTTTCAAGAGTAAGGCAAAGAAGATTCCGAAGAGGGTCGGAGCCAGAACACAGCCTTGTTTAACGCCACTTCGTATATCAAAGGGCTGTGACGTGCTTCCAGCATATTGGACTGTTCCCTTCATGTCGTCATGGAATGACTTTATCATTTCCAGCATTTTAGAAGGGCAGCCTATTTTCAGGAGGATTTTAAAGAGTCCATCCCTACTAACCAGGTCGAATGCTTTTGTGAGGTCTATAAAGGCGATATATAATGGTCTTTTCTGCTCTCTTGATTTTTCCTGAAGCTGGCGGAGAGAGAAGATCATGTCTGTTGTTGATCTGCCAGCTCGGAATCCACACTGTGCCTCTGGATATATGCGCTCAGCTAACTTGTGTAGTCGCATTAAGATGACTTTGGCAAAAACCTTACCAACAATACTAAGAGAGATGCCTCTGTAGTTATTGCAATCACTTCTGTCTCCTTTATTTTTATACAGTGTTACAATCTTGGCATCTCGCATGTCTTGAGGAATAGTTGTCTCTTCCCAGCACTGGCACAGCATCCTATGCAGGGGATGTAATAGCGTGCTCTTACAGCATTTGATTAAATCAGGAGGAATCCCATCACTGCCTGGTGCTTTGCCAGAGGCCAAGCTATCAATGGCCTTACTGAGTTCCTCTAATGTTGGTTCGGCATCCAGCTCCTCCATAGTTGGCAGACTATTGACAGCATCAAGGGCTGCAGGCGTAACGGTATTGTCTCTAGCGTAAAGCTCAGAGTAGTGCTCGACCCACCTCTCCATCTGCTTACCCTTATCGGTTAGCTTCTCTCCGCTGATGGTTTTTAGCGGTGCCGTCTTACTTTTATGGGGGCCAAGTGCTTTCTTTATACCGTCATACATTTGTCTAATGTTGCCTGTTTGCGCTGCGATCTGGATGCTCTCACTGAGCTGGAGCCAATAGTCATTTGCACAGCGTCGAGCAGTTTGTTGAACTTTGCTTCTCGTAGCCCTCAGGATCTGTAGGGTTCTGGCACTCGGTGAACGTTTGTATTCATTCATAGCACTGCGCTTAGCTTCAATAACAGGTGCCATCACATCTGATGAAGCGTCAAACCAGTCATTTGACTTTGCTGTTTTCTTACCAAAGGTGGCAAGTGCAGTACTTTGAATGGTGTTCCGTAGATGCTCCCAGTTCTCTGTAATAGTATCACCATGCTGAGGGCTACTGAGCACTTTCTTGAAGGTCGCAGTGAATTGAGCGATCATGAAAGGGTCTGACATCTTGCTGGTATCAATGCGTGGTTTCCCTTCATGTCTGACACGATAGAGTTTTCTTGGTTGTGCTCTGATTTTGCAGCAAACCAAGGAGTGATCTGTGTCACAGTCTGCACTATGGTACGAGCGCGTGGAGAGCACAGACCTGAGGAGTGGCCTTCTGACGAGAATCAGGTCAAGTTGGTGCCAGTGCTTGGATCGTGGGTGTCTCCATGACACCTTATGCTGGGGTTTTGTCTGAAAGTAGGTGTTGGTCACGCAGAGGTCATGGTGGACGCACAACTCTAAGAGCCGTTGTCCATTTTCATTCATCTTGCCAATACCAAACCTGCCCAGACATGAAGGCCATGAAACATTATCGGCACCCACTCTAGCGTTAAAGTCACCAAGGAGAACAAGCTGTTCTTGCCTAGGTATGCTTTTGATTACTGCTGCTAGATTCTCGTAGAACTCATCTTTAGCTTCTGAGGCAGAGTACAGAGTAGGAGCATACACACTGACAAGGGTGATGGGACCTGTGCTAGTTTGCAGGCGGAGCGTTAACAGGCGTTCTGATCCATTCTCGCCTGGTTCAACCATGTTAGTTAGCGATTTTTTGACCGCAAAACCTACTCCGTGTTCTCTAGCTTTATTAAGATCTTTCCCTTGCCAATAAAATGTGTAGTCCTTCTCGCTCACCGTTCCAGAGCCCGCCAGGCGCGTTTCCTGAAGTGCAGCTATATCCACCTGAAGTCGTATAAGCTCATCATTAATTATGGCTGTCTTCCTTACGTCGTTTACATCCTGTAGGTTTTCAGATAGTCCAGTCAACATAGTCCGGACGTTCCAGCATCCCAATCTGAGAGTTTGCTTATTTCTATTTTTTCGATAATTGCTTGGTGCAAAATTTTCTGTCCACAGTTCGGGTTTGACCCTAATCCCCATGCACCCAATGGGGAAAGCAGACAGTGGTGGGACAACACCTTATTGACTGGGGGCTGCCCAGCTTGAAGCGGGCGGTAGCTGTCCAGTGAGATCCTAGAACCTCTCCCACTGTCGGAAGTAGCCCCTGGCGCCATGCCCTACGCCAATTGAGCAAAATGCTTATAACCGGTAACTGCTACTTCCCGTGTTTTGCCGACACCTATAGGGTGAAGCTGGAGTGTCCTCTCCAGGGCGCGAGCTTGGGCACAGTTATATGGAGATCAAGCTGTTGCCCATGCAGCATGTTCCCCCTCTCCACACAGCCGGTAGATCCAAAGGAACCGCAGTAGTCGATACAGTTTGGTACCAGCCATGTCGCAGGAGTTGCCAGAATAATATCGAATCGACATTAGACTGCCTTAGGGACTCCGACTCCGGATTTATCCTCAGGGTTTACTCCCGAAGCCAATTCCACAAATGGATATTCCCTCAAGGCAGCGGTGGTTTGAATTCAGAGTTCCTTCTCTTAGATAAGCTACCAACCAAGGATCACGAGCCCTATCTGCCCGAAGCTGCTGGTTTTAAGGCGCCAGTCGCTCGCCTTTGCCCCTTCTCCCGTCAGTGGAAACAGTTCCGCCGGGCTCAAATTGAGCCACACGTGAAGGCCGGGAGCTGGACTTGGTTGTCAGAGGCTGTTTGAGGCGCGTGCCATAGAAGTATTTTATCTGCAGTGAAAGCTTATCCTCACTACAACTCCCGGCAATAACAACCTTTGGAACACCAAGTAGATCAATGATAATTATGTGTTGGCTTGGGGTGGATTAAACAACAACAAAAGAGCAAAGCATAACGTGAGATTCTTAGTACATCTACATCCAGAGAAAGCAAAGTCCATTATAGAAGCAGAATAAATATTTGAGAGGTTAATACACATGCAGCTAGCTGACTGAGAAAAAAAAACAACAACATGGATCCTTGTTTATGCCTCCTACAGTGGGAGTTATAACGAGTAAGATGGAAGTGATTTCTTTATGTACATGTCAAATGTTATCAGTAGGTTAAACAAGAAAGATAATTTAGTCGTGATTGGTGACTTCAGGGAAAGAGTAGGCCAAAAGAAGCATCATGAGACATCTGCCTAGGAGCGTTACACCTCAGCCGAGCGCAGCAACAACAGATAAGACATAACCGACTAATGCATCTGTGGAGAGTAAGTATAAAGTATAGACAGACAGAAAGATGAAAAGAATGAGTGGAGTACCAACGCTGCCCCAAGCATAGTAGTCGTATTGAAAGTCTGAAAAACGTGTTCAGTATAAGTTCCACACGAAGGAAGACAGGAGAGAGATTGAAATGGAAGATAAAATTATGCATGGAGGCATATCTGAAGTCATCTTTTTATGACTACAAGCTAAGCACAATGCTATAGTATAGAAATATGGAAGTGAACCTTTCTCAGTGTGAGGATTATTATACCTTCATTGACTTGAAATCATCCACACACTTCCAGGGATTCCTTATTGGTGAAACATGTTGAGAACCGGCATTTTATACTAAGCTTGGAGGAGTCACTTGAGCCCCAGACTTACTCTAGCTTTTACCTGATTGCCTGCATGCAGGAGGCTCTCACTATGCGCCCATGATAGGCAAGGGAAGCTGAGAAGTGGCTCTGCGTATTATGTTGTGCATTTCATGTCGTCGTTTTGGAGTCTGCATCTGTGGTAACAGCCCTCATTAACGCTGTATGAGTTTGTAGTGTGTTTGGCTCATGTTCAGAATTATGTTGCTAAGTGTTTTAAAGATGAAAACATCAAGTTTGCCTATCTTGTGAGTTCGCTGTTTGTGCTGGTACCAAGTAGCCAAGATGGCGGTTTTGTGATGTGTCAACCGGACAGCGTTTCAAAACATCACAAATTTATTGAAGGCTATTGTTACTGCTGTTATCAAATTTCGAGAGGCCATATTAATATCGCAAGTTGAAGCAATGCCTTATTATAATCATACATGCCCAATGAGGTAGCCATGTATTCGTTCAACTTCAAGTTATTCGATCTATGACAATAGAAACATGTCAAGCCAGCTCAACCTGATGGTTAGCGTTGAGGCACCCCACAGTAGTAAGTGGATATTCGTAACACCTATTATAACAACACTCGAAGAGATTGTTACATAAACTAGGGATATTTGTGGTATTAAAAAACGAAAAGGTCTTTGAAACTGAACTTTTCATCTACAAAAAATATATATTCATTTGTGAAGCCACTGGAGAGAAACAAAGTTTTCGTTAGCAATTTCTAACCGGATAATGTCACCGCTCATTGTGAATGGAAGGATCCACTGACTTTTAATTTTGTACAATGCTGAAACAAGATTTGTAGCAGAGAAGAGACTTTTCCACGGCTTTGAGAGGTGTGTCAACTTGAAGCTCTCACGTTAGTAAGTGGAAACTCTTAACACCGACTATAACATCACCCGAAAAGATGGCTACAGAAATTAAGGATATCAGTGAAAGACGAAAATTAAACAAGTCTTTAAAATTGGCATTTTTATTTGTGACGGTGTACTCACCCATAGAAAAAAAAGCGAGTTGCGTGATACTGTGGTTTCCGGTGCGCCTTCTGGCCCAGTATCTACGACTTTAGCACCTCTTCAACGGAAGAGTGGGCTCATCCCTAATCTGTTTATGTTCCCAGTAGTAGACTATTCGCAAGCAGCCTGGGGGTGTCACTGCTCTGCGCGGACCTTGTTTACCGAGGCGGCGTCCGAGCTCGTATGGTGAAAATATGCTTGTATTATCTTCAAAATAGACCTGTCTTTCCCGTGGCTTTTCTGCCATCCTGCAACTTTGGGTTAGGGAGTTCTGAGCTCCAGTCTCTTTCCCAGGCATTTTATCATGGCCTGGCACGCATACAGAGGACCCCACTTCTGGTTCTAAGTTAGCAGTTGGGGATAGATGGGTTGGCATACTGTGCATTCCCCGTCATCCAGGGGGGCTCTCCAACTATGCAGAGCCTTCACAATGCTGTGCTCTGGTTCTAGGCTCTCCCAAGGAATCCTCACGTCCTGCACAGAGCCACTTCCAGATACCCACCACCCGCCATCTCTCCATTGTAGAAATCTCCTGCATGCGGCCATCCATTCAAGAGCCAGTATTAAGTCTGGTGCCCATTGCTCCCCCAAGCCCAGTGTGCAATGCTGGGTTCTCAACATGCTGCAACACAGGGGGGATTGTGATGCTCAGCCATCTCTCTCAACTCTGCACCGATAAGTGACATCGGGGACTTAACTGTGCCTCAGTATTGGGAGGCCCCGTTTCCGGGTACACCACACACAGCCAATTGAGGCAACGGTCGTCGTGGGCGGATTTTTATTTGTAAAGAATGTATATTGGTTTATGAAGCCACCGGAAAGAAGCTTGATAAGGTTGATAAAGTTGGTTTTTTTTATTCCCGTAAATGATATCCACCAAAAGATAGATATAAGTGGATGGAAGCAGACATCATCATCATCATCAGTTGATAAGATCTCTATGGTGTTGTTTGCTCCACTGTAGTGTATGGAATGTCAACTTGACTTACGCAGTGGTGTGTAGACATGGATTGAGTGTATAATGTGCGAATGTTAATAAGGGTTCGTGGTGTTGACAAATGTTCTTTTCTCACACTCATGTATGACTGGAAGTCATCGACACCAACGACTGTGTACCTTTTCTAAAGTTTAATTGGACGTACACACTCGACAGCACAGATAGTGACAAATCACAGGTTGGCATAATACATCATGGTACAGTGGATAAATGGTCTTGCAATGTTATGTTACATGGGCACTCATGTAGAATAATAGTATAATGGACTGTCAGTAGCCAAGCCCTCAGTATCGCCCATACATATATATCATCTGACTTCACTGACTGAGCACGTCAGCTTATAAACAATATTTCAGATGGCTTCTAAACCTAATCTCGTCTAGCGACGATTCTTCAACATAATGTTCAGCACATATTTTTCCATATAATAATATTGAACCGCTAATAACGGGTTCTCATGTGTAGCAGTGATCTCTGGACTAAACAAGCGATAATACGGGCATCCCTTTTCTCTTCTTGAAAGTCACTACATGTTTTGGTTCCAAGATGGCTTCACTCGTGAGCTGTCACTCACGTTTGGATACAGATAATGAATCTGTCCTAAAGTTAGTCATTCATAAAACATTTCATTGCTCTGTAGATTTGATCATGAACAATTGACTGCAATCTACAGGATATAGTGCTGCTAGGAATCGAAGTCGTTTTTCATCGAGTCAAATATATTCTCTTAGACATTCAAATCGTACCTATCGAAAATGGTGGCTTCGTACGAGAGTTCATAAGAGTGTCTTTATTACCTTGGTATCAGAAATATGAAACTGCCATTCCTTGGCAATACGAATAAACACTGGGGTAAAGCATACACGATAGGTCTAGACGACTATCACTTTCCCCACAAATACTGAGATCACTTTTTCCCGGCGACAAGCCGACATAGAAAACACAGTCCCTATCAGGACGAAGCCAAATCACACCACACTCTAGCGACACATCCGCCGAATAGCCTTTGACCTCTCTAGAGACAACAGAACATATAGTTCGACTTAGATATGTAAAGATATACAGATATAAGACAGACTCGTCCTACTCAGACAAACAATACACATAAATTCAGGCCATAGATATTCTGAAGCAAGAACAATCTATTATTACCCAAACAACGAATAAATCGCAGTAAAATGGATTCATCCGCGGAGTTCGATCGAAGAGACGGCACAACTTTCAAGGGAAGTAACTCAATAATGACTTTCCCTTAAGCACTATTTTGTTTACAAAATATTTGCGAACATAACAAGAATACCAATGTATAATATTGTAAGATATCAAAGACTGCACGTAACAGTCTTACCACACCTCCCGGGAAAAAAAAAAAGGAACTTTTTTTTTTTTTGAAATACATCTAGGAGCAACGTACAATAGGCTCACAACGCATGAATAATGCGCAGATGAAAATATCAGGAATACCTATAACGCCTAATATGAGGCTAAGTCGACTTATGGAGCGACTGGTGAGAATGTGTCTCATAAACTGAGAGAAATTATTTCTCTACAAGTATATTTTTCCAGGAAGGTGTCATCAAAGTATAATACAATTCTGGCAATTACACAATGCCTAAAAAATTCATATCATCATTTCGTATTAGATATCTTAAATTTATGATTTATGAAGAAAAAATCATCAAAGCACAGCGGTGAATAAACATCAATGAACCGCTATGTAGTGATACAATCATTATATTATTAAATTACAAATGTGTATCTATCATGATATAGAAAAGGAACTACTATAGAACTAGACATATCAAGAAGTCTAAGCCCTAATAGTTATGTGGAATCATGTGGGCATCTTGACAGAATGTCTGCCATCACATATAGCTCGCATAGAGAAATGAAAAGGTTGAAGAGCAATTGCATATCGAGTAGACCTCGAGCTCTTCAAATTCTTACTCTGTATAGCAGTAAGAGCTTTTTGGTCGGTTTCTACTATGAAATGTGCGCCTAGAAGGAATCTCTGTAGTTTGAGGATCGACCAAACCATAGCTAATAGCTCACGGTCTAAAACCGAATAATTCCTTTCTGCCGCATTAAGTTTTCTGGAAATATACATTACAGGATGCAGAGTTCCAGAGTACTCTTGCATTAGTGCCGCTCCAATCCCAGTGGATGAAGCGTCACTACGAAGAACGAATGTCTTATCTTTAGTGGGTAGCACTAAAATAGGTGGTGTTGAAAACAGTGTTTTAATCTTATCCAGAGAGCATTGGCATTCCTGAGACCAGTGGACCACATTAGGCGAACCTTTCTTTAGAAGTGTTGAGAGAGGTGCCATGATAGAGGATAGATTCTGAATGAATCTGCCATAAAATTGAATAAGACCTAACAGACTTCTCACCTGTTTTTTAGTCTTAGGGATTGAGATGTTAAGTATCTTACTAGTATTATGGTCCTCTGTCTTTAGGAAACCATGACCAACTCGGTGGCCTAGGAAAGAAATTTCGCTAAAACCAATATAGGCTTTAGAGGGTTTCGCTGTCAGGTTGTGCTCACGCAAAGTAGACAGCAATTCATCTAACCCTGAATAGTGATCTTCCCAAGTATCGCTGAAAAGACAGATGTCGTCTAGATATGCAATGACATCTGACCGATAAGATAGGATTCGGCGCATCATGCGTACGAATGTAGCTGGTGCGTTCATAAGACCGAAAGGCATAAAATTCCATTGGAACAAACCTCTAGGTGTTGAAAAAGCCGTGAGAGGTTTGGCGCGTTCAGATAAAGGAACTTGCCAATATCCTTTAGACAAATCAAGTTTAGTGAAAAAATGAGATTTGGAGAGTCGAGTAAGTAGCTCTTCCAGTAAAGGCATAGGTTCGGCATCGAACTTCGTTACTTGATTCAATTTTCGATAGTCAACGCAAAGACGTATGTTATTGTCTTTTTTACGCACAATAACCATCGGCGAAGAATATGCAGAGGTGGATGGTTCGATTATTTTCAAATCTATCATCTCATCCAACTCTTTCTCGACCTGTGCTTGAAAATGTATAGGTATAGGATAAGGTCTAACCCTAATAGGAGTATGGTCAGTTAGAACAATGTCATGTTCAATGACATGCGTTTGTCCAGGGATGTCAGTGAGTACATCCTGAAATGTTTGCAACATAGTTGAAACTTGTCGCTGTTCTCCTAGAGACAAATCAGGAGAGACAGTAACGTTCTTCCATGATTCACTAGAATGAAGTGGGATCATTGGAAGAGGAAGATTTACATCTGAAAAACTTGTTTCCTCATCCTGTATCACGGACAGTGATGAGTAATGACCATGTGGTACTGGAGAATTGTCCGTTGCTTGGAAAATGGGTTGCAAATAATCCGGACGTTCATGGAATTCAGTAAGCATATTGATGTGGAAGGTTTTATGCTTCCCATCAATATCGACAATATAGTCGACATCGGAAATTTTCGATATTATATCGTACGGACCTTTCCAAGAAATAAGTAATCTGTTTTCCCTACAAGGTAGTAATACAAATGCTTTGTCACCAGGACAAAGTTGTCGTAAGCATCTCTTCTTATTGGCAAATTGCCTTGCCTTCTGTTTCGCAAATTCAGAAGAAGAAGTTGCTAATTTGCATGCTTCGATAATCTTTTGTCTCAACGCGATGACATATTCGTAGGATGACTTTGTGTCATCGTCAATATTGTCAGATGTTATGAGATCGTGAAGCAACGACATAGGGCCACGCGGACGCGCGCCAAAGACGAGTTCAAAGGGAGAAAATCCCGTATGTTCATTGGGTACCTCTCTGTAAGCGAAGAGGGCCGCAGGTAAAACTCTGTCCCAGTCTTGAGGATGATCCTCAGTTATCTTCCCCAGTAAGTTTTTAAGTGTTCTATTAAGGCGTTCGACCATACCATTAGACATTGGATGGTAGATACTACTTAAAGATCTATCTATCTGCAGAGTAGACATTACTTGAGACATGGTATCTGATATTAGTTGGGTGCCATGGTCTGACAATATCTCTCCGGGGAACCCCAGACGAGAAAATATAAGCCAAAGAGCATCTGCAATATCAGCAGTAGTAATGCTCTTCAGAGGAATAGCCTCTGGCCAACGTGTGCACATATCAACACACGTCAAGATAAACTGATGTCCTCTGGCAGACTTGATCTTAAATGGACCAATAATGTCTATGGCCATTTTTTGGAACGGCCGAATAGGAATGTCCGCCGCCTGAATGGGTGCAGCATGCCGTGGACCTTTGGATTTAACTTCCTGACATACTTTACAAGATCGACAATAAATCCGTATGTCCTTGTTTACCAATGGCCAACAGAAAGCCGCAAGGACTCTTGACTTAGTACGGGAAAAACCCATGTGTCCAGCACACTGAGAGTCGTGAGCGTGCTGCAAAATTTTAACTCTCAAATTCTTGGGAACCAGGATTTGAGAATGACTTGACGTAATGGAGTATTGAACCATACGTACAAGTACGCCATTCTTCTTTGTAATCCACGATTTACGACTTGTGTCTTTATTCGGATCACCTTTAGTTGCAAGAATGAAGAATTTCTTCAGAGTGGGATCATCTTCTTGCTGTTTTATAAACGAGTCACGAGAAATTACCAAGGGATTATCTTGGTTATGCACTTCATTATCTTCAGTAGATGAAGTTTGAGGCATATTAAGAGCCTGAGCTCTAGTGACTACAGCGTTAGCAATCTGCATGTTTTGCCTTTCCCACGTGGAAATTTGTTGCG
Source organism: Oreohelix idahoensis (assembly GCA_024509875.1). Taxonomy (NCBI): domain Eukaryota; kingdom Metazoa; phylum Mollusca; class Gastropoda; order Stylommatophora; family Oreohelicidae; genus Oreohelix; species Oreohelix idahoensis. The sequence continues at coordinate 131,189 of JAMPIV010013679.1, read as the reverse complement.
GAGTGCATTCTCTGACTCCATGAATGCGACCGATGATGAGGTCAGCGATCGGATTCGGAAGAAGACATGCGTGTACATCTCCTGTAAAGAAAGGAGTAGCAATCCTAATGATAGCAGTAGAGTATTTATCTAATGTGCCGCCAAATGTTACACATTTGACTACTTGTCCAGTGGCACGGGAAGGATCTACGAGTGACTGCCTAACACCAATTGTGGTGCATCCAGAATCAAATAGCACAGAGACTGGATTGTTATTCACTAAACCCTTATGTAAGACAAGAGAACCTCTTCCATCATGCGCGACTGATGCCGGAAGAGCAGGAAGAGGATGGCCACAGCTTAAAGTAGACACTGTGGTTGGCTCAAATAACGTTTTGCATTGGGGGCACTGAGATGCTCTCCCAAAATCAAAAGCGGCACATGCCATATTACTAGCATCATTATTATCTTTACTCTGTTTATAGGCTTCATGGGACTCTTGTTGTGCAGAGTTTGCCTGAAAATGTGGTTTATGTCTTTTGTATTGAGATCTACCTCGGTTATTATCACCTCTGTAGTTATTGTTACCTCTATTGTAACCCCTATTTGGGTTTGAGTCATAGTTCCCTTGGTTACCATTATCATATTCATTATAATGAGTATCTCTGTAATTATGATCTTGTTGACTCCAAGACGGATAACCCTGATAGTTTCTATAATTACTTCCTCTACGGAAATTCCTATAATTATGACCACCCCTGTGTCGAGAGCTATCAGCTCGTCTCCAGTTCTTTGAAGAAGAACCCTGAAATGATTGGTTACCTTGGTTTTGATAACTATTATGGTTACCTTTTTTATCAAATCTGTTTTGAGGTCCCTGAAATCTGTGTGAATAATTGGGATTGTATGGTGTTGCTGAAGCAACTGGCATACTCTCCTTAATCTTAGTGTTGCCAAAAGTCACGTCGGGGTGTGCAGTGACATATTGGGAACAATATTCTTCCATTTCTTTTAGAGATTTGGGTTTACGCTCATGTATAAATTCAAGGAAAGGTTTGTTCACACATGACATAATCTTATCTCTGAGCAACAAATCCATAAGTCCTTCATACGTTTTTTCTGTTTTGGAAAGCTCAATCCAACGATCAACTGTGAGACGTGCCTTTGCAGTGAATTCTGAGAATTCTACACCCGTCTCAGGCACCATCGTTTTAAATAAAAGGCGATAGCCTTCCTCACTTAGCTGATATTTTTTTATCAAAGCCGCCCTAATGACATCATAATTATCCTTATCTGCTTCTCCTACAAGGCATAATCTAGTCAAAGATTCACCTTTCAAGTTTTCTGATAATTGATTAGCGTATTGTGATTTATCCACATTATGTGTACGACAAGAACGTTCAAATCTATCCAGCCAGAATGTAATATCGTCACTGGACTGATTGAACGGTGGAACCTTAACCTTGTAAGTAGAAGGTTTACCATTACCACTAGATGCCTGATTAACATTACTCATACTTGTCAATCTCAATTTCTCTAACTCAAATTCATGTTCTCTTATTGCTTTTTTTCTCTTCAGCATCTAATCTTTTTTGTTCAGCCTCCCTGTCTAATCTTTTTTGTTCAGCTTCCCTGTCTAATCTTTTTTGTTCAGCTTCACTGTCTAATCTTTTTTGTTCAGCAGCAGCTTCTCTTTCTAATTTTTTTGTTCAGCTTCACTGTCTAATCTTTTTTGTTCCGCAGCAGCTTCTCTTTCTAATTTTTTTTGTTCAGCTGCAGCTTCTCTTTCTAATTTTTTTTGTTCAGCTTCAAATCTCCTTTCCTCCACCTGCATCTGCAATTTCTTTTGTTCAGCAGCAGCCTCAGCTTCTCTTTCTAATCTTTTCTCTTCTGCCATAGCTCTTCTCTCTTCTGCAGCTAATGCTTTGTCATATTGAGCAACAGCCCATTGTTCTAATTGTTGACCAGTCTTATCAAGGGCTTTCCCTTGTGTAATGAAGTATTCTAATGTAGACATGATGTCTAACAATAATACTAATCACCTGAAATAATAATAATACCACAAGTTCTTAATGACTTGATTAATCAGTATACTATCCCAATATCTGTGGGTCACAAGCCTTTAATAAGGTCTTGTATAATAGTAATAATAATCAGGTACTGGTTTATACCATAATCCAAGTGCAGTGCACAGGCAATTGTGTCTTATGAAATATACCTATATAAAACATATGTCAACCAACAGAATACATAAAGTACAAATAGGACTGACAATACAAGAACGTTTGCAGAAATCAAAATAAATCAAATAGGGAAATCAATGAAAATAATCACTGAATCTGCAAAGAATAACAACACAAATGACGTCACAATATATGAATATAAATTGTGAATAGAACTGAAAGATAGAAAAGGTTAGACCAACAAATTACAAACAAATCAAAACAAAACTAAAGAACAAAGAAATATTACAAAAATAACAATAATTACAGACTTCACAGCTAACACAAAAGCAACAGTTGTCGCAGCAAATTTTCAATCAAGAAAATTGCACCTATAGAAAACGCCCACAACGGACCCTCTATGACGTGGGATATTCTGTTGTGAGGACGCCGCCCAACCTTAAACACAACCCGCTGACATAGAAACTAACATACTATACAAACAAATAACATGTAAACATAAATATATATAAATTATGTGTATGATAGTATGTGTTGCAAAATAGGCTCAGTTTTACAGTAATGGCAAAGTTATTTTTATGAAAATAAACAAACTGCCACTTTATTCAATTAAACATTCTGGCCTTAAATATTAAAGTTCATATATGGAAAACAAGAAGATCCATCGATGAAAATAGGACTTCTTAGTTCACTAATACTGTCTTCCTGTTAATATTGACAAGAATTGATCCAACTGTTCTGTGAAACTCTGTAATGTCTAATGTAAAAATGTCAACAACGCTGACCTACATACTGCATTCACTTGACAGGTCACGTGACGAAGTGTTGACAAAGAGCAAACCAATACTGCAAGTGTGTCGTATCAGCCACAGGAAACGGTCTGGTATCGGTAATCTGTTGACTTCTGAACTTCTGCGAGGTCAAACCCAGAAAGCTGGTCCACCAGTTGATAAGGTTGATAAAGTTGGTTTTTTTTATTCCCGTAAATGATATCCACCAAAAGATAGATATAAGTGGATGGAAGCAGACATCATCATCATCATCAGTTGATAAGATCTCTATGGTGTTGTTTGCTCCACTGTAGTGTATGGAATGTCAACTTGACCTACGCAGTGGTGTGTAGACATGGATTGAGTGTATAATGTGCGAATGATAATAAGGGTTCGTGGTGTTGACAAATGTTCTTTTCTCACACTCATGTATGACTGGAAGTCATCGACACCAACGACTGTGTACCTTTTCTAAAGTTTAATTGGACGTACACACTCGACAGCACAGATAGTGACAAATCACAGGTTGGCATAATACATCATGGTACAGTGGATAAATGGTCTTGCAATGTTACATGGGCACTCATGTAGAATAAGTGTATAATGGACTGTCAGTAGCCAAGCCCTCAGTATCGCCCATACATATATATCATCTGACTTCACTGACTGAGCACGTCAGCTTATAAACAATATTTCAGATGGCTTCTAAACCTAATCTCGTCTAGCGACGATTCTTCAACATAATGTTCAGCACATATTTTTCCATATAATAATATTGAACCGCTAATAACGGGTTCTCATGTGTAGCAGTGATCTCTGGACTAAACAAGCGATAATACGGGCATCCCTTTTCTCTTCTTGAAAGTCACTACATGTTTTGGTTCCAAGATGGCTTCACTCGTGAGCTGTCACTCACGTTTGGATACAGATAATGAATCTGTCCTAAAGTTAGTCATTCATAAAACATTTCATTGCTCTGTAGATTTGATCATGAACAATTGACTGCAATCTACAGGATATAGTGCTGCTAGGAATCGAAGTCGTTTTCATCGAGTCAAATATATTCTCTTAGACATTCAAATCGTACCTATCGAAAATGGTGGCTTCGTACGAGAGTTCATAAGAGTGTCTTTATTACCTTGGTATCAGAAATATGAAAATGCCATTCCTTGGCAATACGAATAAACACTGGGGTAAAGCATACACGATAGGTCTAGACGACTATCACTTTCCCCACAAATACTGAGATCACTTTTTCCCGGCGACAAGCCGACATAGAAAACACAGTCCCTATCAGGACGAAGCCAAATCACACCACACTCTAGCGACACATCCGCCGAATAGCCTTTGACCTCTCTAGAGACAACAGAACATATAGTTCGACTTAGATATGTAAAGATATACAGATATAAGACAGACTCGTCCTACTCAGACAAACAATACACATAAATTCAGGCCATAGATATTCTGAAGCAAGAACAATCTATTATTACCCAAACGAAGAATAAATCGCAGAAAACTGGACTCACCCGCGGAGTTCGATCGAAGAGACGGCACAACTTTCAAGGGAAGTAACTCAATAATGACTTTCCCTTAAGCACTATTTTGTTTACAAAATATTTGCGAACATAACAAGAATACCAATGTATAATATTGTAAAATATCCAAGACTGCACGTAACAAAGCTATAGATTCGTTATCAATGGTGACCGGATACTGTCACCCCTCATCGAGAATGGAAAGATCCACTGACCCCTTACTAAGGTGTGCGTTGCTGAAAGACACGTTACCACAGCGCGGACAGGTGTCAGATTGTGTGTATAGTAGAATCGTGAATCTTTGGTTTTTGCTCATGTCCCAAAAAACGGTCACGGTAACTGAAGGATGGAGACTTTTGATGTCAGCTTGTAAACTGTGTACGAACTGAATTCAACGCATTATGAACGTTTGGTGATTGTTTCCTGGGCGGAGTTTAGCACACTTGCAGGCTCTAAATGATTATCCGATATGATATGGTGTTTTTATACAATATCAAGTACATGTTAATGTATTTTTTTTGGATAATAAAGATTCTGATTATGTATGTATGTATGTATGTGTGTGTGTGTGTGTGTGTGTGTGTGTGTGTGTGTGTGTGTATGTGTGTGTGTGTGTATGTGTGTATGTGTGTATGTATGTATGTATGTATGTATGTGTGTGTGTATGTATGTATGTATGTATGTATGTATGTATGTATGTATGTATGTATGTATGTATGTATGTATGTATGTATGTATGTATGTATGTATGTATGTATGTATGTATGTATGTATGTATGTATGTATGTATGTATGTATGTATGTATGTATGTATGTATGTATGTATGTATGTATGTATGTATGTATGTATGTATGTATGTATGTATGTATGTATGTATGTATGTATGTATGTATGTATGTATGTATGTATGTATGTATGTATGTATGTATGTATGTATGTATGTATGTATGTATGTATGTATGTATGTATGTATGTATGTATGTATGTATGTATGTATGTATGTATGTATGTATGTATGTATGTATGTATGTATGTATGTATGTATGTATGTATGTATGTATGTATGTATGTATGTATGTATGTATGTATGTATGTATGTATGTATGTATGTATGTATGTATGTATGTATGTATGTATGTATGTATGTATGTATGTATGTATGTATGTATGTATGTATGTATGTATGTATGTATGTATGTATGTATGTATGTATGTATGTATGTATGTATGTATGTATGTATGTATGTATGTATGTATGTATGTATGTATGTATGTATGTATGTATGTATGTATGTATGTATGTATGTATGTATGTATGTATGTATGTATGTATGTATGTATGTATGTATGTATGTATGTATGTATGTATGTATGTATGTATGTATGTATGTATGTATGTATGTATGTATGTATGTATGTATGTATGTATGTATGTATGTATGTATGTATGTATGTATGTATGTATGTATGTATGTATGTATGTATGTATGTATGTATGTATGTATGTATGTGAACTAAAAAGTAAATCGTCACAAGGGAGAATAGTGCGCGAAATGAAATGTGTAAACCACTCATTGTCATCTAGTTTTCTATCTAATTTTAAATTAAGTGATAAAATACTTTCATTTGCTGTGAGATCGAGGTTACAGTTGCTGGAATGCGAAAGTCTTTTACATCTATACTACCCACAGACATACACGAAAATGTGCAAAATATGT